>JAJPUD010004477.1:57994-158169 GCA_023553655.1 Myrmecobius fasciatus
TTTTTCAGTGAATTGTTGTCTTTTTCCAATTCACCAATTTTGTTTTTCAGTTCACCATTTTTATTTTCCAGTGAATTGGTGATTTTTTCCAATTCACCAATTTTGTTTTTCAGTGAACTGTTTTCTTTTTCCAATTCACCAGTCCTATTTTCCAGTTTTTGATATTTCTGTTGCCCTGATCTCAATTTATTTCCCCATTCTTCTTCTAGCTCTCTTTTGAGATTCTTAATGCAATCTTCCAGGTAAGCCTTCTGAAAGGGAGACCAACTTAAGTCTGCCTTTGTGACTTCATCTGGGATTGTTTTTATAATGTCAGGATCTGGGGACTGTTCTATTTTTTCTCCGTAAAAGCTTTCTATGGTGAGAGCTCTCTTCTGCTTCTTGCTCATGATTTAAAGTTGGGATATTGGTCAAAAGCAGAGAAAACTGCAACAATTTGTATTTGCCCTGGGGCAGTTTGCCGAGTTGACTTTCGGTCTGAGGCTGGTCGGACTAGATTCGCACTAGGACCACATTTTCAGCTGCTCTCGATCCACCCTTTACCAAAGGCAGATCTGCCAAAGCACCTGCCCGCAAGCAGATCAAAGTGGCCCAGGCGTCTCCCAGGGGCTTCCTGGGTGCCTAAAATCCACTCCTCTATCGCAGCCCTGACTTCCACCCTGGCTGGAGCCTGATTGCGACCAGCGGCCGATTTCCCCTGAGGCTAACCTTCTCCAGCATTCTTTCAAGGTAGATTTTTGATAGAAGTGCGTTGTAGTCCAAATGTTTGGCGGAGCCCTCACTCAAAAACCAGTTCGAAGGCTCACTTTGTCTGGGTCTGAGGGAAGGTCCCAGGAGTTCACAGAGAAGGCTGTCTGCAGTTCGCCATCTTGGCTCCGCCCCCCATTGTGTATATTTTCTATTGCTGACCTCATTAACTGCTATAAAGTCAACTACTCCTATGACTGAAATTTATATGCCCAACTGTCATTTCTTTCCAAGGATCCTGTCCCAAATATTGACTAGATATCCTCATATGAATGTTTCATAGTCATTTCAAACTCAGTAGATCAAAAACAAAGTTCATTATCTTTGCCTCTTAAAATTATCCTTCTTCCTTAAATATCTATTTCTGATGAGGATATCACCTAGGTTCTCAACCTAGCCATCCCCAGTTCTACAATGTCCTTCATATCTAAGAGAATAAGCATTTATTAAGTGCCAGGCACTGTGTTAAGCACTTTGCATTCTTATTTGACCATCCCAACAATCCTGTGAGGCAGGTGCTATTACTAGCACCATTTTACAGTTAAGGAAACTAAAACAGAGGTTAAGTGACTTGTTGACTGACTGACTGAACAACCTTACAGAAAGTTTACCCTTTTCTCCCACTAACAACTTCCCCAAGACCTCCATTTTATGGAAGGGCCCAGGCTCCCCAGTTTTCATTCTTTTCTAGTTCTGCGCCTAATTCCAGACTTCAAAAGCACACTCTTGAACCCAGTATGCTTCACTTCATCCCTATTCTTTGTCCTCCTTCCCACTAGAACATAAGCTCCTTGAGGACAGAGATCTTCCCTTTTTGCTTGTATTTATATATCCAGAGTTTAGCACAGGGCCTGACACATCCTAAACAATAAATGTGTCTTTACTTTCTGTTCTCTTCTTTCTACTCACAGAATACCATAGTCCATGTTTAATCAAATGATCTTTAAAAATTATGAATATTAGTTTTCTGTTTCTCCATTCATTTCTTTTGTATTTTTTGTTTCCATCCTTTGTAAATACTTTGTGACTTAAAAAAATAATAATACCATAGTCCAGTTCTTCACATCTTGTCTTCTCCCTATACAGAGAATCCCAAAAGACTCACAGCAGTATTTTTTTTCTAATTTTTAAACATGTTTATTTAGTTTTGAATTCCAAATTTTATCCCTCTTTCTTCTTTATCCTCTCCTCCTTATACATCACAATTATGTAAAACATTTCCATATTAGTCATTTTGTACAAGACTAATAAAAGGAAAAAAAATTAAAGAAAGTGAAAAATAGCATTCTTCAGTTTGTATTCAATCAATATCAGGTTTTTCTTCCTCTGGAGGTGGATAGTATGCTTTATCACTAGTCCTTGGGATTACCTTGAATCATTGTATTGCTGAGAATAGCTAAGTCATTCACAATTCTTCATCGAACAATATACCTGTTAATGTGTACAAAGTTCTGGTTTTGTTCACTTCTCTATGCACTGTGCTGTAAGAAATAATGAAGAAAGTGGTTTCAGAAACCTGGAAAGATTTGTATGAAATGATGCAAAGTGAAGCAAGCAGGATAAAGACAATTTACGTAATAATAGTAATTTTATAATTAATTGTGAAAGAGTTAGTTATTCTGATCAATAGAATAATCTACCACAAGTCCAAAGGATTCATGATGAAAAATGCTAACCATATCCAGTCAGAGAATTGTTAGTCTCAGAGTACAAATTGAAGCATTTTTTTTCTTTTCCATTATTTTTCTTTTTTTCAGACTTTAAATAATTCAGAAATACATTTTGCATGTCTTCATTTGTATAATGGGAATTCTTGCTTTCTCAATGGGTTGGCAAAGGAGTAGAGACAATTTGAAACTTAAAAAATAAAATCAATACAGCACATTTTCTGCAAGTCACTATAAAATTCCCCTTTTCTTCCATACCTGTTGGCAGCAATATTTATGTTTTTATTGATAATGTTGTGGGAGGGGGGAGGCTAGACTTTTTTCTTCCCTATATTTATTCTATCATTGTTTACTTTTTTTTTTTTTTTTTTTTTTTTGCTTCAATCCTTAATTACTGAATGGGTTTAGTCTCAAACAAATAGACTTGGGAAAGACTTTAGCTTAAAAAGTCTAAGGCCTCCCACTGCATCCAGGGCCATGACCAGTTGTCCTGATCGGTATCTTGTCACTGTACTCATGACTTTGCACAGAATTGCCCCACTTAAATCCAATTCACTTAGAAGTCAAGTCATCACCCTTCTAATATCCTCTTTAAGCACTGGAAAATGAAGAACATTGACAATAGTAGTAGCAGCAGAAATGGCTAAACTTCATAGTTGATTACTGAAACTAACTGCATGGTTGCCACATCTATTTACTACATGGTGGTGTTCACTTTCTGGGAGTTCCTGAGTGGGGCTTACTTTATATTTGGCAAATTTCTCACCTTTTTTTTTTTTTTGGCAATATGATGCCCAGCTGCCTTGATTTGCAATTAGCACTTTCCTGCTGAGTACAAATAAAAACAGAAGCTGCTCTGGTTGATTCTCAAGCAGGAATTCAATTATCAACAAAGCTCTGCAAATTAAATCTAATCACCTTTATCTCACTTCTCTTCCCTCTAAGCTTGGATCCACCTGTGTTTCTCTGAGTGAAACTTCATTTCCATTAAAGTCAGAATGACACAGGTACTAAGTAGCCATACTGGAACTAAAGCCCTAGCTTGCTTATTCCAAATCTAACAATATATGAATCCATGAACGGGAAGGAAAGAAGACATGGCAGTAGTTAGATGGGGATAGAAGGATCAAGGGAAAGCTTTTTTTAGAATTGTGAAGTCCAGAACACATTATTAAAGTATGTGAAAAAGCTAGCAGAGAGGACAATATTAAGGATGCATGGAAGAGAGAAATAAACTGATAAAGTCTTAGAGATAGCAATATAGAATGGTATCAAGAGAACCTAATAGAGAAATCAAAGAGAGGAATAGAGATTACTCCCTTTTCTATCTGTAAACCTGGACACAGCAGTAGTTGTCACACTTCTTAAGTGAGAAATATATGTATGTACATATTCATATACACATGCATGCATGTATGTGTACATGCACACATGTATTTCTCCCTTAAAAGGAATTATTATTGGTAGGTGGGTCCACATTGCACTGATGCTGCTCTCATTCTAAATATTTACGGAACTCCTATTCTAAATATATGGACATATACCTATATCTACACATATGCATATGTACACACATATATATGCATATTTATTCATATAGTGTTTTTCAAACTCTAAAGTGCTGTGTGAATATAATTTATTATTAAAGCCCATTTGTAGTTCATTTTTATCACTCCCTCAAAAAATTTTACCTAAACAATTATTATATTCACTAACATAGCCTCCAAATAACATTTGTTGTTGGTTTTTTTCCAAAAGTGAAATCCACCAAAATTTTTCACAGTGGGGAATATCCAGAGTCCTAGCATATTTGTCTCAAAGTAAAGATAACATACAACACTTGTAAAAGAGCTTCCTTCTTTGCAACCATTAAGTAACTCATGCAAAAATATTCCACTTTTGCAGATTAGAAAACTGTGGCTCAAACTGTGTCTTAAATGACTTGCTGGGAATTGAATTGCAATTGACTAATAAAGGGATTTAGAGGTTTCAATTAAGGTGTCCTAAATCCAAGCTTGCACCACACCTCTCTACTTAACTTGCTTTCATCCAGGAACAAGATTAGTCATAGAATTTAGTATGAGAAATGTGATATACTTCTTTACTGATTCTTGATTTCTTTATAGGTAGTTATGGTTCTTTGTTGACTCTCTCCATTGCCTCTGAAAAGAAATAAACAAAACTCTCATTATCTCTTCTCATTTTTGGCTCAACTGTGTCAGAAATTCTCCAATCTTCTTACATATTATTTCCCTCCATGAACTCTTTGAACCAGCTACCTTAGCCTTGTTGTTTCATGCACACCATATTCTATCTCCTAATTCTATGTCTTTTTTCTGTTTCCGATGCCTGGAATATTTTGTCTCCTCACCTCTGAATCCTTTTATCCTTGTCTTCCTTCAAATCTCAGCATCAATCCCACCTTGTGCTGGAGGCCTTTCCTGGTCATGCAGCTACTAGTTCCTTAGCCTCTGAGATTACCTTCCATCAACTCTGTTTATATGTGGTGTGGACATGGTTGTTTGCATCTTGCAAATGGAGGAACCCATTTGAATGTGAGCTCCTTGAGAACAAAGTACATGTTTTTGTCCTTTTTGTATCCCTGACACTTAGCATAGCATGGAGTAGCAAATAATAATGCCTTAATACCTGTTTGTTTATTTAACAACAATATAAATAATAAAAAGAAAACAAATACTATATAATTATAATGACTAGCTTTGGCCCCAGAGACAAGATAAAAAAATGTACCTACTTTTATAGAGATAAGGGACTATAGATATTGGATTTTCATATATTGCAAGACTTGATTAATGTGTTGGTTAGTTTTGCAGAATGACTTTTTTTCTTTTACTACTTTTTTATAATAAATGATTCTATGAGTAGGCAAAAAGAAAAATATATAATTAGAAATGAAAATAATTTTGAAAGATATTAATTTTAAATAGAAAGTACAATAACAAGAAAAGTCTGAAACATTGCAGCATCCAGTATTCAGTCATACATCAAGTAAAAAATCCTTTCAATAACCATAGAAAATAGCCTTTATTATATCTGAAAATTATGCAGGCATGTGCTGCTTGTAGAAAAGAAATCATGAGAAGTCCAGATGGTGAGCTGACAGCTTTAATTAAAAGCCCTGCTTTGAAAAATAAAAAAATGAGCAATGTGATGGTAAAATACCAAAAGAGAGGAAGAAAATGTGACATGTGAGGGTTAAAAAAGAATGAAAGGAGTTTCACTCCTTTATAAGAAACAATCTCATAAAACTAGATATAAACCACTAATTCATACTCAATTACTAACCCAACTAGCTTCCAAGTACTATTGGATAATCAATTAATGGTTGACATAAACTAAAATCTATAAAGGCTTCTAACAATATATCTCATAAAAATGGTATCGGATAGTCCTAAATTAGATCAGTCTCTCTTAAATGAAAAATAGAATGCTCGTTGAAATATTGGGCATAGAAAACTAATTGAAAGACAGATAGGTAGGAGCAGCTAGGTGGCACAGTGGATAGAGCAGTAGCCTTTAGTCAGGAGGACCTGAGTTCAAATTTGACCTCAAACACTAAATATTTCCTAGCTGTGTGACCCTGGGAAAGTCATTCCCCCAAATTGCCTTGGGGGGAAAAAGACAGGTAGATAGAAACACATATTACACATTAAGCATCTGTTGTATCAGAAAGTTTTCATATGAAGGCAAAAATTCCAAATGAATTCCACATGACTTAATACTTTCTGTCTTAGGTCACCAATATCCATTCTTTCCAGGATGAAACCTCTTTTGTCTTAAGTCTCATAGAGCCTGGAAGAAATTGTCTAACAGCCTTCTCCTTTCAGATAAATTAGAGTCTATACTCTGTTTACTCTGTTTTTAAAGATCTGTTGGAAGAAAATTCAACCAGAATGAATCCCAGGATGAATTAACATTGCAGGCAAAAAATTCCTCTTATATAACCACTTTCACTCCATATGATTTAAGTACATTTTCTCTTCTTCAAATCTTTGTGGATATGAAAAACTAATCTGCTTCATAATCCTCATTCATATACTTGAATATAGTTGCCATTATCCTTTATCTTACTGCATCTAGAATAAACACTAATCTTTCTTCATAAGACAAGTTTTATATTTTTTAATCATTTTTTCATCTCCAAACTGTTGAGAGTTTCTCTGAAATATTTTATTTTTAAGTGCATAGCGTGAATTTGGTCACAAAATTCTGATAAGTTTTTCCCCAAGCAGAATATTATAACACAAAATATTCATTGCTTTTTAACAAACTCAACAAGACCTAGTCATATTCAGCAGATTCACTATGATTCTAAGTGTTTTTCCCTATCAGTTGTACCAACTGTCAACATTACTTCATCCTGACCTGTGTATTTTATTTCGTTTAGAAATTATATTGCCATATATTTGATCCAGAGCAATCTCAGTCTGTTTTCAGTATATTCTCTAACTCCTTATCAAGTTCATTTTTCATCCTAAGCAAGAGTATTGGCAATGTCCATTGTATTTGTTTGAAAAAAAAAATCTGTCATAACTGGAATATTTAAGAGCAATTCTAAGAAGCTAGACTCCCAAGGGTAAATAAACCCTAAGGAACAAATCTGCCATTTCCAGTCCAGAAGCTGTATCTCTGATGATGTAAAAAGTGAAAAGACTAGATTAAGATAGTTAATCAGACCCTTTTAAATTATCAAGGCAAAGTATAAAGGAGCCTCATAACTATAAATCCTGAATATTTCCAAGAATAGAGTTGGGAGACTTTAGAAATAGTGAGCAGTGAATAACACCAAAAAATGAAATTGGTTATATTTTAAGAGACAGAAAGCTATTGATAATCATTTCCATGCTCAGACCATTGACATGTTAAAGCAAAGATCAAAATCAATACTAAATTAGAAGAAAAATTATAAATGAGAAGAACCTATGGAACACAACTGAAGCAGCTCCACTGTATTACTGCCAACCAGTGGGGAAAGGACAAAAGAATAGACATAGAGTCTGTTACTACCTCCAAAAGAAATATAACCATGTAAACTGGTCACCACAATGAGAAGTTGAAAGAAATCTAGAAAAACCCTTAATCAGCAAACATTCAACCTCCTGGACCAAATAGAGAGTTGTGACAGCCAAGAGCAATATTGTTTTTATATATAAACACATTTATAAACTGTTATGGAGGAAGATATTGGAAGAACTATGAGAATCAGTAGAAGAAAACAAGTTTGCAGAAAACTTAGGTTAGCCAGGCAGTTTTGTTACTCCTATGATAAGTTATCTATACTTCAAATGAAATTGCACATAGGACTAAAATATTTGGGTTCATGTTTTACTTCTTCCACTTATTAGATGTGTGAGTGAGGTGGCATAGTGGTTAGAGTGCTGGTCTTGGGGTCAAAAAAAAAAACTCATCTTACTGAGTTCAAATCTCACTTCAGATACTTACTGATTGTGTTACCCGGAACAAGTCACTTAATCCTGTATGCCTCTGTTTCCTCTGTAAATTAAGTTGGAAATGACCATCACTCCAGTATGTTAGCTAAGAATGACCCCAGATGGGGTCTCAAAGAGTAAGACACAGCTGAAAATGACTGAACAGCAACAAGATCTTTGAAGGTCACATAACTGCCAAAGGTCTCAATTTTCTCAATAAAATGAAGAAGTTGAGTTTAGAGATTTCTTACATAACTTACAACTCTAATATACTGTGATCCT
Source organism: Myrmecobius fasciatus (assembly GCA_023553655.1). Taxonomy (NCBI): domain Eukaryota; kingdom Metazoa; phylum Chordata; class Mammalia; order Dasyuromorphia; family Myrmecobiidae; genus Myrmecobius; species Myrmecobius fasciatus. The sequence continues at coordinate 66,141 of JAJPUD010004477.1, forward strand.
AAACTAAAGTTAATGTGATCTAGTTATAGTTATTGCTTCTGATTTCTAAGTAATGAAAACATCAGCAAGAAAAATGAACAATTTACTTCATTCCTTCATGTATTCATTCAATAAGGGTCTATTTTACATAGCATTTTAATAGTAAGAAAGAAGATAAAATTTAAATAATATATTGTCTCTACCCTCAAGGGGCTTACAATCTAGTAGAAACCCAAAACAAACAAACAAAAATATCTTTTGAGCAATCAATTAACATTCTTTAATTTTCAAGTCTACTAAGCCCCAGTTGCTATGTTAAGCACTACGAGATACAAAGAAAAGAGACAAACATTAATAAACATTTATTAGTCATGAATGATATGGGAAACTGAGGACTTCTCAGAGTAATGATTGTGAGAGATTGGTAGAGTTTTTCATTGGGGATCCTGTTGCAGGAAGAGAGATAAATTGTGGCTTTTTAGATTATCAGAGGCAGACCAGAACCAATCTGCTAGTTGTTGATTTAAAAAAAGGTCTGGTTGATATCAGTGGGCCTTGAGTGGGCAGGAAGTGCTTTGTTCTGACATTGGCAGGTCTAGAGGGTGGGTCTCCCTTTCTTTCTCTATAAGTGTGGGCTCAGGTGAGAAGGGGGTGTGCACTCCTTCCTCTCCTGGCTGCAGCCCAGAGAGAAATGACTGTCCCAAGAAATTTCTCGAAATTCAAATAAACTTCTAATCTTCACTTTGAGAAATCTCTGAGTAATGATTTTGAATCGGGCATCTGATTCTTATCCCACACAGTCATATATTTACTATATGCCAGGTAGCATACTAGGTGCTGGAGATATAGAGACTAAAATGGAATAGTATATCCCTCAGAATACTTAAAGTCTTTTCAGGGAGATAACACATCACGTATATAACACGTATATACAAAATAAATACATGGTAACAGAGAGGGGGCAAGGGATACTTGTAGCAGTAGGAATCAAGAAAGACTTCATGCAATAAGTGGCAAAGAAGTTAGGTCTGGAAGGAAACAAATGAATTCCATGGTATCTAGTGAATATTCTTGGAACTTATTTGGTATCTTGCTCATTTTTGTCCCTATTTTTATTATTCCTAGTTAATTTTCCTACTCCAAAATATTATGTAGATCCATAGAAATTCAAATTTCTCTGTCAGGGTCTGAGATTTTGGGGACCCTGGTGAAAGAAGTTTGTCCTTGAATTGAGGATCAAAGGATGTGGTTTGTGATTTCCTTGAGAAACATGAGACCCCAAGATTTAGTCTAGTCTGAGAATGGCTTGCTTCTAGGGAGGTCTCTGTTGCTGAAAAGAGAACCACACCCTCCAAAATTGAATACTCTGTTTCAATACAAACTTAATTGCTGATGATAAGGTGTGGGCTAATGGACTAAGGGCATGACCTCAGAGTGGGGAAGGAGGCAAAGAGGAAGGGTCAGGTGATAGGGAGAGGCAAGACTAGGAGGAAGGGCTAAGCTAGGGGCAAGGTTAGGAGAGGAGGAAAGATATAAGCAATACTAGTTGTAAGGGAAAAGAGGAGACTATGGAGATGATGGAGGCGATGAAGCCTGAATAAAGAACTGCCATAATCTATCCTCTGACTCCTCAGGACGTGAATGTTCTTAACAAAGAGGTGAGACTCTTAACATAGAGATAAGACTCCCTGCCCTTGGGTATTATACCTAACATTTCTCAGCCTTATATTCAAGGTCCTTGAAGAGAGAGTCTATTATGTGCCTAGTACTTGCCATATAATAGGTATTTAAATTGTAACATCACCTCGTACAAGAAAACCTTTATTGATTTCCCCCAGTTCTTAGGCATCTTTCCTCAAATTATCATATATCTATTTACGCATGTGTATATGTTGCTTCCTCAATAGAACATAAGTTCCTGGAGGGTGAAGATTGTTTTTTTTTTATTTTGTCTTCCTACTATTGTATCTAGGACAATGCTTACATATAGTAGAAGCTTTGGACAGAAAGAACTGATTGGCTTGGTTTGGACCCCTATTCCACAGGCAAGAAAATAAGGCCTCCCCAAGGTAAGGTGACTTGCCCAAGGTCGTAGTTAAGTAAATGATTGAGATGGTACTTAAACCCAAACGTTCAGATTCTTAAAAGTCCAGCATTCTTTTCATTATAGGCAAGAGAATTCCTGCCTTGTTTTAGCCACATTGGGGGGAGGGGTTAATAATAAAGTTTTATGTTAGGGACTTTTTTTATAATATATGATAATATCTGACTCTCCTATGGCATGAAAGTAAGTAATCTATATTTTAATGAATATTATTATTGATTTTATAAATTTTATTGATTATTGTTAATGAATAATTATTCAGGGTGGACCACTGTTAGAAATTTGCTACAAAGATAAAAAGGTTTCAGGAGTGTATGAAATAAGCTGTTTTATTTAAAGTTCTTGCAAGAAATGAATGATCCACGGAGCAATCCCTGAGTGGTTCTGTGCTTATAGAAGCAGGAATGAGTCTTTTATTTCCTATCTGGAAGCTCAAGGTCCCTCTCTCCTCACCTCAACTGTCTGGAGATGATGAAATTAACAAGTTTCTTGGTCCTCCCATTGCATGCTGTTCCTTGACATATTTCCCCTCCCTCATCATACAACCCATGTTCAAATTGGAGGAAAACTCCTTCTTTAGGGAGAAGTTAATATTGATTAACTCATTAAGCATGCACACTCAGTACCTGAAATTACCTTTCACTCACTTTTTGTTCTGGCGTGATTTTTATCACTTTATCGGTTCAGTGACTCAATATCTTATTTTGTACAATTAACTCATTTACATGTACAATTTGACTAATTAAGTCTTAGTCCCTGTGTGGAAATACAAGTCTATAGGTTGCTCACACAACCTTAGAAATTCATTAGATATTTATCCAATAGCATGATGGTTGATTCCATAATAGTTAGATTTCTGAAAGACTGAGGAAACAACAGTGACTCCCTGAAGCTCTCCCCAAAAGATTTGGTATTTCTTACAGGTTGTGTGGCCTATTTTGTAGATATTGCCCAAATCTGGACAAGGAACCTGTCTTCCAAACTTAAAACACAGAAATCCAATTACATTGAGATTTTATTATCCAATTTCCATAAATTACTTTGGATTCTGTAACGTCAAATATGTCACCTTCATAAAGGCTCTTTTGGAGGTGGAAGCAATCTTGGAACTCATCAAGTTCAAGATTTTACAGATGAGGATTTTATATCCACATGTCTTTATTTCTATTAGTCTTATTCTGCCTTTCACTTTGGCCCCCATTCTTGTCCTCTGAAACTGCAACCTACAACAATCTCTTCTGGCCAAGATAACTCTCATTCCTGAGGGACACTGAATTTCTCTTAGTCCTTGTGATCATTCTTTTCTTTTTAATAAAATCTAGCTTGGGTGAAAATTTTGATTTTCTTTCCCCTGCCCTTGCTATGTTTCTTTTAGGCACCAGCCAATTCAGATTGCATAATCTAAAAGTATTACATTGTATACATAAAATTGCAACATACCAAAGTTTATATATGCGGAATAAAGTTTATATACACATCTTTCTGGAAATATGCTCAAGGAATCAAAAGATTGGTATACTTTTTTATTCATGAAAGACTTTAAACAAACTTTAAATAAGCCTTGAAGCCCCTGATTCCTGAAGACTTTCTGATTTAAGATTAGAATCATTAATTTTAAATCTATAACCCCTTGAATTACCCTAGGGACTCCATTCACAAAAGTGCAAAGGAATAAGGCTTCACTTAAACTGCATAATAAACCAAATGTGCAAATTAGCCTACAGGTACAAACAAAAAAATCTAGGGCAACTGCATTCTGCCTTTGTACTAACTATCTGACTTTTTAAAAATATGGAAAAAACAAAAAGACCAGAACAATGAATGTGAGCATATCTTACCTCATTCTGAATCCTTAAATCTTTCATATTCCACTTGGGGCTCAGTAAGTAAGAGTGTCTTAAATGTTTACTAGATATATAACCCTTGCCATGTCACTTTTAAAAGACAGTATGGTTGTAGCTAATAGTATTAACTACCAGCTTCAGTTACAGTCCTTTCTTTTGCTAAACTATCCCAGTTACATAACCAATAAGTAAATATGAGCAATTAGAGTTCAGGTATTGATGCCTCCAGTGTTTCCCCAGCAGTGACTCTAACAGTGATGAGAAGTCAAGTTCATTTCAAAGCGACTACCAATATTCCACAAGTGATGTTTCTATTCATCATTCTATGCTATTTTTTTTTTTTTTTTGCTTTTTGCTGAGGCAATTGGGGTTAAGTGACTTGCTCAGGGTCACACAGCTAGGAAGTGTCTGAGACCAGATTTGAACTCAGGTCATCCTGACTTCAGGGCTGGTGCTCTATCCATTGCGCCAACTAGCTGCCCCCATTCTATGCTATTGAAGCAAAGTATAATAGTAGAATGCTAATTGTGGAATCAGATGAATTTCATTTCAATTTCTTCAGCTGTAGCATTGTGACTGACTACAAGAAAGTCGCTTTAATCTCTCTGACCTTCACTTTCTTCATCTATAAGATGGGGGTAACAATAATAATAATATCCTTCTTACAAGGTCATTGTGAGACTAAATAGCATCATTTTTGCAAACCTTAAAAGGCTATGTTGATACTCAGATGGGTCTATGAAATCAACAATGCAATTATTCCCTCCAAGGATACAAGTCACAAACATTCATTTTTGTCCATCCTATAGGAATTTTGCTTCTGTGTCCCTGTAAATTTACTTCAGAGGGCCCAACCATAATGCTGAAGATCTTCCATGCTGTCTGTTGACAACATGAGAAAGCCAATGGAGAACAAAGGGTATCCTTTTTTCCTTCACCTTTGTGACATATTAACCAATGTTTTTTTTTCACGCCTACATTTCAACTTAATGATATATTTCACTCCAGTTATCCTTAGTTACTTATTGTTTGTAATGTGTTACAGTCTTCTCACATTCACTTAATCCATTGCCCTCCAAGAAATACTTGATTCTTTAGAGATAAAGGGATTTTTTGTGACATGAAACCATATAAAAATGCTTATAGAATATTAATACTAAAAACTTAGGTCTTCATTTCATGAAGAAGTTTGGATCATTAAAAAAAAAAAAAAAAAACTTGAGATTTCCTAAAAAGCATTCTTGTTTACTTTACTCACATTCAATGCTGCACCCAAAGCATTGCCCATTGAGACTGTGAATCCAAGGAAGATATTTTTCATTCACTTAAGATGGGCTGAGGTTGTATTCCAGTTTGACAGACTGTGGATCTCATTTAACTTTTGCTGCAACCAGCACAAGCTATTAATCTACCAACAGGAACGTTTGGAGGACTTCACCATCAAGAGGGAACCCCTCTTAAATTTGTATTTTAGGCTGGAATTCTTGCATGAAAATGACAATCACCTTTCATGAATCAGTTTTTTGCTTCCCCTGATATTAAAGAAAAGGACACCATATAAGGTTCTCTCTTGTCATAGCTTTCAAAAAATGGTATCTTTATTGGAGATACTTTATTATAGGGAGACCTTGTAGGCAGTACATTGTGTTATCAAATCAAATGTTTTTTCCTTCTAACAAGCAAAGTATAAACACAATAGGAACTTATGTTCCCTATACCTTTAAGTCACCTATACAGTCATAAAAACATCTATTGTGGAATATTACTTATTAAAGTCCACAAGCCCCTTCTAATTCCCTGTGTAGTTTATTGTAAAAAATATTTCAGATAAAGAGTAAAGTAAGCTTATAGACCTGTTGTTATTCTCTCAGTTTCCCCTTAGGAACAATTAAAAAGTCAAAATTCCTTACTACAACTTTGATACCTTATGTTGAAAGTCAGTTCTTCAGTCCCCTCATAATCATGGGAGCACAATCATGGAAGCACAGTCCTCCTCCCTGTTTATTTTTTTCAAGTCTAGGGGCTCATTCTATTTTTCTTCTCTTCAGTGCTGTTTTTATTTCTTGTCTAGATATTCCTTCTCTGTACAAACAAAACAAATGCTGACAAGATTAGGAGGGAAGCATCAAATTGGGAAATCATCTTTACATTTAATGGTTCTGATAAAGGTCTCATTTCTAAAATATATAGAGAATTGTCTCATATTTATAAGAATTCAAGCCACTCTTCAATAGATAAATGGTCAAGGGATATGAACAGACAATTTTTAGATGATGAAATTAAAACCATTTCTAGTCATATGAAAAGGTGCTCCAAATCATTATTGATCAGAGAAATGCAAATTAAGACAACTCTGAGATACCATTGCACACCTGTCAGATTGGTTAAAATGGCAGGAAAAGATAATGATGAATGTTGGAGGGGATGTGGGAAAGCTGGGACACTAATACATTGTTGGTGGAACTGTGAACAGATCCAACCATTCTGGAGAGCAATTTGGAGCTATGCTCAAAGGGTTATCAAACTGTGTATACCCTTTGACCCAGCAGTGTTTCTATTGGGCTTATATCCCAAAGAGATCTTAGAGGAGGGAAAGGGTCCCACATGTGCAAAAATGTTTGTGGCAGTCCTTTTTGTAGTGGCTAGAAACTGGAAACTGAATGGATGCCCATCAATTGGAGAGTGGCTGAATAAATTATGGTATATGAATGTTATGGAATATTATTGTTCTGTAAGAAACGACCAGCAGGATGATTTCAGAGAGGCCTGGAGAGACTTACATGAACTGATGCTGAGTGAAACGAGCAGAACCAGGAGATCATTATACACGGCAACAACAATATTATATGATGATCAATTCTGATGGACATGGCTCTCTGCAATAATGAAATGTCTCAAACCAGTTCCAATTGTTCAGTGAAGAAAGCCATATACACCCAGAGAGAAGGATATGAAATGTGGACCACAACATATCATTTCCATGATCTCCATCAATGTTTTCTTGCATTGGGTTTTCTTTCTCAGATATTTTTTGTTCATGTAGATACGATTGTTCTTGCACAGCAAGATAAGTATGGAAATATGTATACATATATTCGACTTGTCAAGTATTTTAATACAATTAACATGTAGTAGACTTCCTGCCATCTAGGGGAGGAGAGGGGACTGGGGGGAAAATTTGTAATGGAAAACTTTGAAAAGATCAATGTTGAGGAACTACCCATACATATGTTATGCAAATAAAAAGCTTTAATAAAAAAAAGGTATTCCTTCTCTGTATTTATTCCTTCTCATCAGAGACTATAATGTTAAAGTTCAAGTATGGGTTTTGTATTATCTTTGATGGTGAAAAATTTTCTATAAAAGTTTGATAAATATTTTCCATCTTTGTTCTTTTTATTGTCCTCTGCTCAGTGTGAATGGAAGCTATACCTACTATTTTCATCTGCCTATTAATTAGAGGTATAGAATTTGACCACTGAATCTATTACATTTAATTATATATATGTATATGTATGTGTATGTATATATATATATATATAAATTTAATATGCAACAAATTGAAACTGATCCATAGAAATGTCTCAGGCAACCAGAATAGCAACAATTGGCATTAACCAACATCACTCTGTGATCCTAAAACTATCAAAAAAAGACTCAATATTATTCAGGACAAGTTTAAGTAAAAAAAAAAATAGAGTTAAGAATATTCTTTACTGAGAAGCACCTGCAGTATAATTAATGAATGTATCAAAGGTATATTGGAAAGATCATTGAATATGGATTCAGGTTACCTGTGTGACTCAAGTCACTTAACTTCTCTGTCTCAGTTTCCTCAGATGTTAGATAAAAAAGGAGTATGTTCCTATTGTGTTTAGAGACCTTTACCATTATCCTCACAAAACTGATGATAATCTTGCCTGAAAGCATGAATTGAAATTGGTAGGAATAGAAACTTGTGGAGAATAGAAGAGAAAAAGAAAGGAGAATTAAAGAGTGGGAAATATAGCAACAAAGAGAGAGGACAACTAGAAACTCATTTTGTGCTGAGAAGAAGGAACCAAAAGTATGGATACCAACTCTCATTTGGTCTGAAAAACAAGTGAATTGTGGCTATGTTATGGATCCTTGAATGGCAAGAAATTGAAGTGAAAATGGGAAGAAAAGAGAATGAGGAAGAAAGAGAGATAAGAGAGAGATTTTGATTCGGAGCACCTGCTTTACCACATGATTATTTATATTAACTTGGGCTAGTCTCAACTTCTGAGCATCACTTTTCCATAAAATGAGGGGAGTTAAAGTCAAAGACCTCTCAGTTTCCCTCCAGTTCTGAATCTATGATCTTATAATGATTCAAAAATGTTCTTGGAGACTTCTGTCAGAGGACTATTTACATTTGTGTCTATAAGAGGATGAGAATTTATATTCATCTTCAAAAATGCTGGTTGCTCATTTAAAGTTCTCTATTTTGATTACCTCTTTTTTTCACAAAAGTTTCTTTAATGATTTTTTATATTAAGCCATCAAGTGAGTGTGCCCTTCAATATCAAAAGGGTCTCTAACTCTAGGATTGCAGTATTATTCTACAGTGCTCCACTCTCTATTTCACTTAAGTTTATATAGCAATTTCACCAACTTCCATCTATAGCCACCCCTATATATTTTTAGAGTCTCCTAAACATTACAGAAGACCACCTCAAAAGACAGATGAATTTGCAATGGGATGAAAGTTAAGCACATGCTTCAATAACCAAAGAACCTTATGGCAAGATGAAAATTGAGAGGCCTTTATTCCAAAAATCATCTTTGAATAAAGACTTCTGACTTTTGGAACTTCAGCATAATCATGGAGATATAGCAAATGAAAAATAAGGACCACAATCTTTGTTGGTCTTTTAAATAAAAACAAAGCAAAAAAAAAACAAAACAAAACAAAAACTATCTTATACTTGAAGCATCACATTCCAATCATTTTAATATAATAAATCTAAGGGATGTCATAAGTAAAGAAAATGTTTATTGACTTGCTCAAGGTCAGAAGTAAGCAGACAAGGGAAGAAACAGGATTTGAATTTAGTACAAGACACTAAAGGAAACAAATGCAAAAAGTGAATAAAACATGAACATTGCCTTCAGAGAACTTGAAATCTAGACTCTTCAATCAGAGTAATCTAAGAGGACATTGTGTACACATAGAAAAAGCAGGAAGGTCTTGACTTTTATTTGCATATATTGTTTTTTTTTAATCTCCCTTTGTGAAAAGCACTTTGGAAAGCCATAAAGAACTTTCCCTGAATGTAAGAAAGTTTAGCTGAATGAGAAACATGTTCACACATTTTTCCACTTGGATAGGAAAGAAAGAAACCTATGACAGTGAAAATTACAGTATCATCATTTACTGGAATAGATTTATTCCACTTCTCTTTTATGTACTATCTTCTCCAATTAGAATGTAAGCTCCTTGAGGGTAGGAACTGTCTCTTTTGTTTATATTTGCAACCCCAGTATTCAGCATAGTACCTGGCACATTTTATGTGCTTAATAAATGTTTTATCTTCCTATGAGACTAAAAATGTTCTTTAATTTAAAAATGTGCATTTAATACTTTGGGGGGGGGGGCAGTTAGGTGATGCAGTTGATAGAGCATCAGCCCTGAAATCAGTTCAAATCTGATCTCAGACACTTAACACGTTGTAGCTAGTATGACTGGACAAGTCACTTAACCCCAATTGTCTCAGCAAGAAAAAAAAATTAATTAATATCTTTTTTTCTCTGGATCCATTTAGGAAATGGAGCAAGCACAGAAAATCCTTCATATCTGGCTGAATAGAATGTATTTTTAGGACCACCTGGATACTCAGTGTCACTCCCATATCAAGGCCACTCCCTTATCAGGTTTCACATGAAAGAAAAAGGAGGAGGGGAAACCCAATGCTAAAACAAATTGTGCTCCCACACACATTACACTGAAGGCTCTCAGTTGTCCAAAATTCTTTAAGGAGGTACCAGTTAACAGAGATTGTGCTGCAAAAATCGTGGACTTCCCTGAGTGACTGCTGCACCACACCAAAAAGAGTTATCGGTAAGATGGGTACTTTGGCCAAGAGCAGGATGGGGGAGAGAGAAATGCCCCGGGTTGGAATCCTCAAGAGCAGGCTTCACTGGAATATGTCACTGGGAATTCAAATGTGATATAGAGTGGCTTCCAAAATAGGGTATTGGGACACTTTCGGTGTATTGAAAAGAACTCCTGCTAATTCATGATTTTCAGAACTTCTTATTTTCTGTCACCACTATTTGTTTTTGTTTGTTTTTAACCAGAGGACAGAGGTGAGGATATTCATAGTAGGTAAAGAAGGTTCATGTACATAATAGAGGATAGAAGGGTACCTATTATAAGCAATATTTATGCATACTAAAGGTATGTGTAGAATATGTCTAGGCCTATGAGTAGTTGGAATAAGATTAACTCTTCAGATCTATACCCTTCCTTTCTCTATGCTGTTTGTCCCAGAAAGTTTAAATTACTGCTTGTATAAGTACAAAATATTTGTTTCTATTATATAAAGTATACCTGTTGTTCAAATGCAAAATGCAAGAAAATAGTCTACTGCTCATTCTTCACAGCAGTTCTTAAACCTGGAACACAGCACAGTACCTACCTGATTGACCAATAGGTCCACCTTTTCTGTCTGACCATGACCTAAGAGCCCTAGACCAACTCTAAGAGTTAAATTAGTTAAGCATAAAACAGAATTTTATTCCAAAAAACCCACAGCTTTTCATTGGCAAATTCAGTGTGCATATATCATTTTCAGGATTAAAATATTATTTATATATATATATTATACATTTATTACTTATTAATTTTACGTGTATTACTTGAAGGTTTACAAAAGGAAGTTTCCTGAGAAGTTTTGAATTTGAATGCTTTCAGCAGCTAAACTATCTCTTTCCATTAATTCAAGGAACATTTTATCATTTATTTATCAGTGGGATTTCAAAAACTTATTCTGTGTGTATGTGTCTCAAAGAATAATTTAATTTCACTGCAATGAAGTATATATACAAAGGATCTGAGGTTCTTATTCTTTTTTTTTTCCATCAAAATACCAAATTGTGTACCTGAAAGCAAACTTTCTTCCACACAATGCAAAAGGTGCTGACCTTTCCTGCTGAACTTGTAATCATGACTCCCGAGTTCAAATCCTGCCTCTACTACTTATTACCAGTGTAACTTTGTACAAGTCTATTAGATTCTCCCTGGGCCTTAATTTCCTGATTTGTAAAAAGGGAAGTGTTAGACTAGGGAGGCTGGATGGTATAGAGGATAATATGCTTGTCCTGAAGTCAGAAACACCTAAATTCAAATTTGGTCTCACACACTTATTGGATATGTGACCCTGAGCAAAAGACTTCATCTCTGTCTCTGTTAAATGGAGATAATAATAGCATCTACCTCCCAGACTTGTTGTGAGAATGAAATAAGGAATCACTTGTAAAGCACTAATCACAGTGCCAGGCACATAGAAGGTACTTAATAAATATCTTTCTTCCTTTCAAATCTCAACTTAACATGCTATGATCTCTTTTTCCAGAAGTTTAAAGTCTCGTGAATCACAACTCCTTTCCAAGCCATAGTTCCAAGCGAAGACACACTTAGTTAAAAGGGAGAGGGAAGAGAGGATAGAACAAGTGGAGTAGTGGTTCTACTTTTTAAATTTTGATAAAGTTCATAATAATGAAATTTTGTTGAGCCAGATTACTCATATGGATATATGGAAATGTAACTAGATTCTCCTAGAACCCTATTTCCTATCTAGTTTTAATTCTAAAATTTTGGGGAATTACATTAATTTTTACATGTCCCTAAGCCATTTTTCCTCTGGAGTCACTGGCACCTTCATTCAGTTGCTTGAAGCAGTAATGCTTGTCATGGGGTCAGTGGATCACCATTAGTAGCTAACAGGTATGTAGAACTTCCCTGTATTGTCTCATTTGGTGTTTCCTCTGTTGATCATGGAAGAAGGTTAGATATTCATATGTTGTCTAACCCGAAGGAATGACTAATCATGAGACTTTCAAACTAGGTCAGAAATAAAGAAAGTGCAACAAAAGGCACTTTTGTGTGTGATAAACTTTGGGACAGGTATGTGTTTTTCAGATCTTTCAAGTAGTATCAATCAATCAGTCAATAGTCAACAAGCACTTATTAAAGATTTATTATGTTTTAATCACTGTGCTAGGTGGTAGCAATACAATTACAAGTAGAAAAACAGGAAAGAGCTTATATCCTAAAAGGGGAAGACAACAAATAAAAGGAAGTGGAAAAGGAGGTGGGAGAGATACTAAAAGTGCCCAATGAAGAGGCATGGTAGATAAAGTTCTGAAAATATCAAGGAATTAGGTATGGCAAGATTGTTCACTTTCTTTTAAAAAAGGTTTTGATAAGAGTCATTCAATCAGAGAAAAAGATCTCAAAGATGGAGCATCTAAGATCTGAAAAATTCATGTAAAATTTTTTTATTGCCCCTATTTACCAAAGAAGCAATCTGAATTTTTTCATTTTCTTTTATGTAGTGTTTACAATAAACATTTACTTATTGTAAAATTTGAGTTTTTAGTCATAGGCTCTGAGTTCTCTGCTGGCCTAGTGTTGTCTTCCACACCCTCCTCCCCCCCCCAAAAAAAAAAAATTCTCCTTTAATTTCTTATACTGATCTGAGATATATCAAAAACTGATATGGGGAAAGTCATGATGTGGAAGGGATAACTGTTTTTCTCACCCAGCTCAAGGACCTCCTGAAATTTATGCACAGAAGACCTATAGACCCCAGGTTAAGAATTCCTCTTTTATATAATCATCACAGGCACTATAAAAGAATAGGAAAAACACTGTACTAAAAGGGGGAAAGGCCTATATTCTAGGCCTCGGCACTGCTACTTACTGATAATCACATCACTTTAGACTATTTTTATGAGTCTCTAATTTTTCATTTATCAGATGAATGAATAATACTTGCTCTGTCTACCTCCTGGAGTTATGAGAATTAAATGAGATGAAAGTACTTTTTAAATTCTAAAGTCCTATGTAAATTAAGATATAATTAATATTACTATTTGTCGATTTCAAAATACAAGCAAAATTAATCTTGAGCAACTCATACTAATCCTGTGGAGCAATATCAAGGAATTGTTTTCTTTTTTTTTTTTATTAAAACTTTTTATTTGCAAAACATATGTATGGGTAATTCTTCAACATTAACCCTTACAAAGCTTTCTGTTACAAATTTTTCCCCCCTACTCCTCACCCCTCCCCTAGATGGCAGGATATCCACTACATGTTAATTATGTTAAAATACTTGACAAATTGAATATATGTATACATATTTCCACACATCATTTTTGTGCAGGAAAAATCCTATCTAAAAGAAAGAAAAATCAGATAAAGGAAAGACAATGCAAGCAAACATCAATAGAGAGCATGAAAATGATATGTTGTGGTCCACATTTCACATCCCTCTCTCTAAGTGTATATGGCTTTCTCTTCACTGAACAATTGGAACTGGTTTGAAGCATTTCATTGTTGAAAAGAGCCATATCCATTAAAATTGATCATCATATAGTATTGTTGTTGCTGTGTATAATGATCTCCTGGTTCTGCTCATTTCACTCAGCATCAGTTCATGCAAGTCTCTCCAGGCCTCTCTGAAATCGTCCTGCTGGTTGTTTCTCACAGAACAATAATAAGGGAATTGTTTTCTTGATCCAAACAAAATAATCATCAAAATAAACTAACTCATCTCATATGCCCATTTTATAACTTCTTTTGCTCTAATATGCTGACTTTTGCCTTTCTAATTATTTAGGAAACATCTTTCTTCAAACAACTGACATGGAAGACTTAAAAGATTTATGCATATTTTTGGGGAAATTTTCCTATTACTTTGTTGAATCTCTGATCTTCCATATTATTCCAAAACCTAAAAAGAATGTTGCTGGTGAAATTGTACTAATAACTGGAGCTGGAAGTGGCCTAGGAAGGTTATTAGCCTTAAAATTTGTCCGTCTTGGAGCAATTTTAGTTCTCTGGGACATTAATCAAGAAAATCTTGCTGAGACATGTAGGCTAGCTAAAGAACACAATTCTGCAAGAGTGTATGGCTACACATGTGACTGCAGCAAAAGACAAGAAATCTACAAAGTTGCAGAGCAGGTAAGACCTATTGTACCTCTTACCCACTAAATCACCATATCTAATCATCTGATTGTATTGCTTGGAAAGAGAAGGAGAAAGAGTTGTCAAAAATTATCTAGGCATTTTTCAGGTTGGGGAAAATCTGTGCCAACTCCCTGGACATTATTGAGGTTTTCCTAATTTTGTTAAAATATATGTATTTTTAGCATTCTTTTTTTAAACTTTAAGTTCCTAATCTCCTCCTTCTTCCTATTCTTCCTCAACTCATTAAGAAAACAAGATATATAATATAGATTATTCATGTGAAATCATGCAAAACTTATTTCCATACTAGTCATGTTAAAAAATAAATATATAAAAAATAAGAAATTGAGAAAAGTTTCCTTTAATCTGTACTCAGGATTCATCAGATCTCTTTCTGGAAATAGATAATATTCAAAAGAACAATTCCAAAAATCTGAAATATTTTTAAAAAAGAATTTATTAGGTCATTTGGTAAAGGAGAGAGTCAGAAAGAAGGGTTGACTTCCTTGCCCAGATTCTGGAAAGTTTACATGATGGGCATGGCAAGTTTGTTACCACAAAAGGATGTTTTTCTTTATTTAAAAATACTGTTTTAAGTGAAATAAATTCCCAATTAAGATAATCAATCACAGAATTTCAAAATCAGAATTCAGAGTCAGAAGAGACCTCAGCAGCCATCTTGTCCAACCCATTGCTAAAAAAAAAAAAAAAAAAAAAAAAAAAAATCTTTCCCAGCATACCCCAAAAATGATCATTCAGGATTTATTTGAATACCTCAAGTGAAAGGAAAGACCACTCCCTCCAAAGGCAATTCATTCTACTTTGGGGAAATTCTAATTTTTGTGAAGTTCTTTTTGATGGCAATTTTCTTTTTTTTCAGCTTACACTTTTCACTCCTGCTTCTGTTCTTTACAACCAAACTCAACAATTCTAATCTCCCTTCCATTTGATAGTCCTTCCTCAATAGGTCTTTTCTTCTTTAAGCTAAATATCCTTTGTCTATTCAACTAATCTTCACTTAACATGGACCATCCATAATTTCCCTTCTTCAAACATTCTCCAGCTGATCATAGTCTCTCCTAAAATGTGGGACCAAAAACCAAACACCATATTGCAGACATGGTTTAGCAAGGGTATCATATAGTAGGTCTATCATCTTATACTTTGCTCCTCTTAATGCAATCTAAAATATCAAGCTTCTCTTTCTGGTGTCTCTTTTGTGTCCATACTACTTGAGGCTGGAGTGTTCAGAGGGAACTAGCACCTTTGGGGTGAGAGTTGAATGAGCTCTTTTTCAGGGCTTTTTTTTTCATCCAACTTTGATGTCCACCTTCCACCCACTTCTCACCTGTGGCTCCAAGTGGCTACAACCTGGTAAAATCATCTCAGCAGAAGGGCTAAACCAGATTGAATGCAACCAATAGGCCTCTTATTAGTAAGTCTACCCCAAGCATTTGAAAACATTCCCTGAACGAATGGGTAGATAGGAACAATTTGTTGCAGTGGCCATGAAAGCAGCTGACACTGGCTTTGTAGAATGCTTAGAGCTTAGACATCAAAGACATTAAAAGTTATTCACTGCATCCCAGGTCTTTGCCCATCATCCTGACTTTTATCTCGTCATTAGATTACAATGACCCTAGAAATAGTGAAGCTGATGATTTGGGACAGATTTGGGACCTAGAGAAGACATTCTTTAGTGTCAGACAGCAAAACTCTGGGGGTGAGAAGTGATTTAAAGTCCTAGAAGGATGAATATCCTATGTTTGAACAAGAAAATAAATATTTGTCAAATCTAATGAGCAATTAATTAATGTGATTATGGGTAATAGCTTGTTTTCTAAAATGCTTTATGAAAGCACTTAGAGGTAATTGATAGAACACCAGGCCTGGAGTGAGAAAGACCTACATTCAGATCTAGCTCCAGACACTTAATGGCTATTACCCTAACATAACAGGTCACTTACCCTTTGTTTGCCTCAGTTTATTTAACTGAAAAATGGGAATAATGATAGCACTTAGCTCATAGGGTTGTTGTAAGGATTTAATTTGTGAAATATTAGCTTAGCATAATCATCACAGTGCCTGGTACATAGTGAGTATTACATAAATGATTATTCTCTTCCTTTCCACTATTATATTTGATTCTGCAAAAATTCCTGTTAAAGTCTATAGTATAAGCACTATTTACATCTTACAGAAATGGAAAGTGATATTCAAAACAGATTAAATAACTTGTCCAAAGTCATAAAAATAATTAATAAGTAATAATGGTCAGATTCAAACTCAGGTTCTTTGACTCTTGTCAACTAAATTTTGCTGTATTCCTTTTTCCTTTTAATAAAATTTCTATAGATTCTCTCAATTTTTTCTCTCTTATGGGAATTTCGCTCTATTTTAGGAACTTCTGACAAAAAAAATGCAAATGTCAGGACCAAATACTATATCTCCTCATGTCTTTTCTTCTTGCCCTCCATCCCACAGGTGGACAAGCTAAAATCTGTCATCCTTTCAAAATCAAAATATTAGACATTTTCATCCACCATCTTTCTTCCTTACATCAAGTCTCTTCAAATCACAATAAACCTGGAAACCAAAGACATCTCAATCAAAGAAATCATTGACATCACAACAATAATAACAATACAATAATCAGAGTATATAAAAGTTAGCTAGCTGTGTCTAGCAGAAGGAAGGCCTGGATTCAAATCCTGCTCCTGACACTTTCAGGTTATAAATTGCAGGGCATATGTTAACCTACATTGGAAGAGATTGCCTCATTGAGCGTTTCCCATACTAATGAAATCACCAAAACCCACTCAGCAATAAGAATAACTATTTATTTTTCAGTTGTTTTTCAGTCATGTTCAATTCTTCATGACTCCATTTGGGGTTTTCTTGGCAAAGATATTGGAGTAGTTTGCCATTTTCATCTCCAGCTCATTTTACAGATAAGGAAACTGAGGCAAACAGATTTGCCCAGGGTCACACAACTATTAAGTATCTGAGGCTGGGCCTGAACTCAATGCTTTTTGACTCCAGGCCCAGTACTCTTTTGGGCAATTACCTAGCTGCCCAATAATAACCATAATTAATAATCATAACCCAATAATAAGCATAGTTATATGGTACTTTTAAGACTGACAAAAAGGGCATTATTTAATGTCTTTGAGATAATAACCAGAAGCTGCTAAATAGTAAGAAGTGGTGTTCTGAAGGGGTATATGTGCAAATTTATGGATTGTACATAATACTGAAGAAATCTCTGGTCACTTAGTAAACTACAGTAAAGAAACTTTGCAGTCAGCCAAGTCTCAGAGTTGGCACAATTTGGCTTGCTTTTATTCTCAACTAAGTCTAATTTTTAGCATTTCTTCTGAGCTAATTCAATTCTGATTTGTTCATAGAGCACAGCACCTTCTCTGATGAAGGCATACCACTTCATAGGATGGTCCTGTGCCAGTGTCTCGCATGTTATACAATAGGTTCTAAAGTTCTTAAGAGAGACTTTGAGATGTGCAGAGTTAGATAATCCACCCCAAATGTTCACAGAGACTATTTGTGTCTGACCTGGGGCAAAGCATTCTAAGCTCATATTGGTCTGACACACTAATGATGTCATGAAGGACAACAAACAACTCTTAACATTATTATAGAGTAACACAGTCATAGGTCCTTAGGATTAGAAGGGAAATTTAGAATTCATCTAGTCCAAAATTCTCCCAAATAAGGTATTTTTATCCATAATAATAATTGTATATCAGCATGACAATTTTTATATCTTGACTATGCAACCCATACAACTATATTACACTTAAATCCCAGATCTTCTTACTTGACAGGCAGCTGGGAAAATACCTCTGAGTAAGATGATATCTCATAAAACAAGCTGGTTCTTTTCATTTTATTTTCCCTGTGAGTCAGAGGTTATAGTTATATTTCCCTACATATTAGGTAAGATTTACTATGGGAAAATATCAGCAGATAGTTTGGTAGTGGTTCTTAATCTTTTTTTTTTTTTTTTTGGCTGGCTGATGAAAACTACGGGCTCCTCAGATAATGGTTTTAAAATACATAAAATAAAATACATAGGACTACAATGAAAACCTATTAAATTGAACTAGTCACCAAAATATTTTTTAAAAAAATAAAACAAAAGTTCATTGACATCAAAATAATAATCCCAAGAATGGATGTCCTCCACGGTTCCTTCCTGTTCTCACATTCTAATAGCTTAACAACAGATTGATCTAAAAAAGCAATAAAACAATAGAATCCTATAATCTGAGACCAAAAGAGGCAGATGATTAGTGTCATGTGGTGACAGAGCTCCCAATAGATAGAAAGGATTGCCTGTCTGCTAATGGTCTTTAACAATACCTCTAAGAGCCTTAGTGATGAACAATAATAATTTGGATAGGTGAGCAATTTATGAATAAACAAGAGATAACAAAATTAGGCATAACAATAATTAGATACATTATAAATATGTATCCATTGTATTTATCCATATATACATATAATATGTAAGGGTTTGTACAAATGAAAAAAATGTAGACAAGACCAGAAGAAAAGCAGAAAATTGGAGGGGGGGGCAATTTTTATAGATAATTTCTCAGAAAAAAGTCTCATATCTCAAATATATAAAGAACTCTGTCAAATCTATAAGAATGTTATTCATTCCCCAATTGAGAAATAGTCAAAGAATATGAATAGGCAGTTTTCCAATGAGTAAATCAAAGCAATTTATAGTTATATAAAGAAATGCACAGTCATATAAACAAATATTAGATGTTGTTTTATGAGAGAATAATTCTGTCTTGTTAATTCATTTTCTAAGAAAACACAAGTTATTTTCATTGGATTTACTAACAATTTAGTTATATAATATTGGCTGTGTGTGTGTGTGTGTGTGTGTGTGTGTGTGTTTTGTTTATATTAGATCTAGTATTTCACTGGTATAGGGAACTCCCAGTGAGGAAAATGACTTTATCCATGCAGATCTGTCTATGCCCTGCAATTTTTAATTCAAGAGTTTCCTAGGACATTGAGAAGGTAAGTGGTCTGACCAAATCAGTCATTAGGTTATCAGAGATAAGATATGAACCCATATTTCTTTAATTTGTTGTTTGGTCATTTTTCAGTCATGTACAACTTTTCTTGCCAAAGATACTAGAATGATTTGCCATTTTCTTCTCCAGGTCATTTTACAGATGAGGAAACTGAGGCAAACAGGGTTAAGTGACAGGGTCACACAGTGTCAAAGGTCATATTTAAATTCAGGAAAATTAGCCTTCCTGACTCCAATCCTGGTGGTCTGTCTCCCTAGCTTGTTAAACTAACATATAAGGAATAATTTATCTTAAAACATAATATAATTACTTCTAAAAACATAATTGCAAATTATTAAACTGTTGCATTTTAGATAAACAATGGTATCTTCATTTTCTAATAGAACTAGTTAATGAGCATCTGTGCCAGGCATTGATATTATAGGCTACAGATACAAATATCAAAAAAACAAACAAACCAACATTAACACCTGCTTTCTTTTGAGGAAGCTAAGAAATATATTGTGCACACACACAATAAGTATACACAGAAAAACTATAAAATAAACCCAATGTATTTAGGAAGCTAGGGTACTAGCAGTTGGGGAAAATCAATCAATCAATAAGAATTTATTAAATTTTCATTACCTTTCAAAAATTCTAAATGCTAAGCACTTAGAATTAAAAAAAAAATACAATAAAAATAGTACCTGGGGGAAGGGGGATAGCTGCAGTCCAATGGATAGAGCACTGGCCCTGGATTCAGGAGGATCTGCTTTCAGATCCAGCCTTAGACACTACTTTCTGTGTAACTCAAGATAAGTCATTTAACCCTCTTTGTCTCAGTTTCTTCGTTTCTAAAATGAGCTGGAGAAGAAAGTGACAAACCATTCTAGTATCTTTGCTAAGAAAACCCCCAAATGGTGTCACAAGGAGTTAGACATGACCAAAAATGACTTGAAAACAACAAAATAGAATATGGAGTATCCTGTATGAGAAAAAAAGATGCCAATTCCAGTGGGCCTAAGAGTAAAAGAAGATGAATAATGTATATTGAAGTTGGAAAGAGAGATTGGGACCATATTATGAAGAGTTTTAAAAGGCTGAAAGCCAAATTCATATTGTATCTTAGAGACAATAGAGAGTGACTAGATTTTATTGACTAGGCAAGTAGGGTTGACTCTGACCTGCATTAATGTAAATCACTTTGGCAGTTCTGTGGAGAATGAATTAAAGTAAACAAGGAACTGGAGGCTAGCAGATAAATTAAGAAGCCATTTAGTACTAGTCGGGACAATCGGTAGGTAGCATTCACAACTACTATAAGTATTCAATTCAATTTAACTCAATTCAATTTTATTATTCAGTGTATATCCACACTATGTTATGATTTAGAAATAAAATTATGAATTAAAAAAATAAGTTATTTCAGCAGTCTGGGTGCACCTGAATTAAGATGGTAGCTATATAGAGGAAAGAAATAATATATGACAGAACATCTGTGGGTAGACATAGCAAGCCTTATCAATTGTTTAGACATATGGGGTAAGGAAGAGTAAAGAATTGGTGTAACCTTAAGATTACAAACCTGGGGACTGGAAGATTTGTAATATTGCCAAAAGAAATAGGTTCACTAGGGGAGGGGAGAGTTGATCAGGAGACCCCTGATTAATTCATTTTCTTCCATGTAATTGACAAAGTCAGTCAGTCAATAAACATTTATTAAGCACCTACTGTGCCACATGTTCGGTGCTAAGTATTAGGGACAGATATACAAAAAAGAAATACAGTTCCTGACAAAAGGAAACTGGAAGTGGGGAGCAAGGTAGAAAAGAAGGTAGCTGGTTCAGAGGCATAATAATGGAAAAGTACAAAAGAGAGACAGATACTAGTCACAAAACTTGTGACAGCCTAGATAATATACTATAGGTGAATTCTCTCTCTTCCGACTGATGCTGTATTTAAGTTGAAAGAGAATGCTCTAGGTTTACATTGGGATTGTTTGGTTACTATTGCTCTCACATATCTCAGTTAACACCTTTGCCATGAATGTCTACTAGTTACCTAGGAAGTGGATTACTGGGAATTTGTGAGCTATCTCTTTAAGAGCATAGACCAACAAAGTACTTTGATTCTAGAGTAACCCAACCTTAGGACTTTTGCCTTACAATTGTGAGTTGGAGAGATGACACATAGCAGGGTGGTATATCAGGGAACTTAGGAGAAGGGAGTCTTGGGGGAGAAAGATCATGAATTCTGCATGCTAAACCTGACATTATGATAACTGTGTAACATGACAATAAAATCTTAGAACAACAAAATTCAGAGGCCACAGGTTATATAAATTTTGGGGGGTTTTCTCCTATTCAGGTTAAAAAAGAAGTTGGTGATATTACCATCCTCATCAACAATGCTGGAATTGTAATAGGAAAACTATTCCTTGAGACCTCAGATGACCATATGGAAAAATCTTTTCTTGTAAACGTCTTTTCTCATATCTGGGTAAATTTTGTATTTCCTTTTTAAGTGTAAAGACTGCATAGTTAATTTCATTTTTCCAAATATCTATTTATATCCATTCATGAAAAATCTAATAAGGTACAGTTAGTTATATTGACAGACTAGTTACTAGTGATCTGGTTTGTCCTTATCCTTATCTGACTTCTAAAGACTTTATTTCATCTTCCCAGTACAAAGCTTTTCTGGTCTAGTCCCAAACATGATCCCCTTTCCCAAATCCCTGTAAATTTTCTTAGACTAGCTAGAGATTCCCTGTCCCCCCCCAAAAAATATATATATATATTTGATAACAGATATTGTATGAAAGATAGGAAATATCTCAGAGATTTTATCAAATGATAGGGAAATAGATGCTAGTCAGTAAGTTAGTGACAGTACAAAAGAGAAAATGTACATAAATGTGCATATATAATGAACATATATGTATATTATACTTATAATACTCTTTTGTATGGAAAAATTATTAAAACAAAGAACAAATACTCTATTTGCAAAGTGGAAAGATATCACTACAATTTTCAATGAAATAATGAATGAATTGCATTAAAATAGATAAAAATATTTTGTACTCAACTATTCCAAATCATTTGACCAAATGGCCAAGAGTTATTTTTCCCCCTGAAAATTACCTTCCTCAAGTATGTTTTCTTTCATTTTACCTATATAGGTATCTATTTTCATGGTATCTTTGTTTTTGGTCAGATTTTGGGGAACTCAGGAGTAGAATTAAATGTCGTAAGAGTATCTGAAGTCCAAATGAAAAGATATGCTTTCCAACATTAGAAAATTGTCACTTTATAAAAATACAAACTTAAAATGTTTCATTGATTCAATTAGTAAAAATTTCATTTTTATTATTATTGTTGTACTTATTTAATGAATATTTGACTAGACTGAAAATTTTTTGAGGGAAGGTCCACAATTTACATTTCTTTGTAAATGCCATGGTGCCTAGCATAAAACCTTAGCATAAATGGAAATTCATTAATATCAATGAAATACTCATAAAATGTTGGGGTTGTCTATTGATGTCTCTTAGACTTACAGAGCCTTCCTTCCTGCCATGATAGCTAATAATCATGGTCATCTGGTCTGTATTTCAAGTGCAGCTGGACTAGTTGGCATGAGTGGGCTAACAGGTAAGTATTTTATGTTTTTGATCTGATCCAAGGTGAAATGGACCCTGTAGTTTGGGTCCTGCCTAAATTTATGAGAAAATCTCTTTAATGAATTTGAATTGGTCTCCATTCAGTATAAATTAAGCCTTCTCTATCTTCTGTTTGTGTTAACATAGGATTGCCTAAAAAGAAAAGATTAAATTTACATGCTTGCTTTTATAAAAAAAAATTTCTCAAACTTTAGGTTGTTTATTTGGCTTTTAATATTCCCCTCATACTGGAAATTTCTAGAGTGCTAAGAACAAATAAATAAATTTAAAAATGTATTTTATTCTAATATGGATTGTTGGTACTTTTCAGAAAGAACAGAAGGTAAGAAACAGTGTGGTATGAATTAGGAAAGAAAGTTCAGAACAGGTGCAAACAAGGTTGCCAGTTCAAATTAAAGGTAATGAACAGAGAGAAGGCACTAACATTAAAGGTAATTGGAAAAAGGTTTCTTCTAGAAAGATCTTACCTTGGATTTGAAGGAAACTAGGGAAGCCAGGAAATAGAGATGAGAGAATCCTAGGCAGGAGACAGTCAGTGAAAATGCCTAAAGTCAGGAGAATCTTGTTTGAGAAGTGACAAAGGAGGCCAGTGTCATTAAATTGCAATTCTGTATACTACATCAGGGGCAAGGGATAGGAGATAGGACTGGAAAAGTAAAGTATAAAACAACTGGAAAGTAGAAAAGGCCAAGTTATGAGGGGTTTCAAGAGAGACAGACAGACAGACACAGAGATATAGACAGAGATACAAATACAGACAGAAACAGAAAGACAGAGAACAGAGACAGAGTAAAACAGAAAGGAAGGGGAGAGGGAGACGGAGACATAAAATGAGACAAAGAGACATACCAAGAGAGAGAAAGAGATTATATTTTATTCTGGAAGGAATAGGAGAGTTATATAATCGGATTTATGCTTTTGGAAGGTCAGTTTGGTAGCTGAATAAAATAAAATGCTTTTGCAGATAGTCCTGTAATGAGATGATTAAGACCTGGACCAAGTAGTAGTAGTATTAGTAGATCATTCTATGGCTTGACTATTCCATCCTTATGCATTACTGTAGAAATGAGAGAGACAGACAGAGAGAGAGAGAGATGGAGAGAGAGAGAGAGAGAGAGAGAGAGAGAGAGAGAGAGAGAGAGAGAGAGAGAGAGAGAGAGAGAGAGAGAGAGAGAGAGAGTTTGGAGGCAATAGGGAGTTATTAAATAGGAATAAATGACATGATCAGACTTATTCTCTTGGAAGATCAGTTTGGTAGCTGAATGACTGGAGTGGGGATTAGGGAGACCAAAGAGAAGGCTATTGCAGGTAATCCTATAATGCAATGATTGAGACCTGGACTAGAGTTGTGGTAGTATTAGAAGGAAAAAAGGAGGCATACATGACAAATATTATGAAGACGCAATTAACAGAATTTGGCAATGAATTAGATGTGAGAGGAGGAGCAAAGAGGAAAAAAGTGAAGAGTCAAGAATGATGCCTAAATTGTGAGCCTGGATGACTGGGAGAGAGTGGTGGTCCTCTTGACAATAATAGGAAAGTTAGGAAGAGGGGAGAGTTTGGAGAGAAAGATGCCCCAGTTTGGGGTATGCTGAGTTTAAGATGTCTATGGAATATCTTATCAAGAAATTTTCTTGGATTCTTGGCTTCCGAGGACAGAACTAGGAGGGATGGATGAAAGTTACTGAGAGGTAGCATTTCAGTTTCAGAAACTTTCAAACAGTTATAAATATTTGAAATTGAAATAAGGATACTTCTGGAGGTAGTGGATTTTCAAATTCTAGGAAATCTTCAAGAAGAAATTGGAAAGCCACTCACTGGGGTTATTGTAGAAGGGGGATGCATACTTGTATGACTTGTACAAGAAGAACTTTGAGATTCCTCCCAACTCTGAAATTCTGTGATTCTTCATTTCATGGTTATTATGTAACACACCTAAAGGTAACTTTTGAGTTAAAAAAAAAAGGTTCCAGGAAATTATTTTTAAATTCTATCAATAATCTGTTGCCATCTTTTCTTTATTTCAGATTATTCAGCAAGTAAATTTGCATCATTTGGATTTGCAGAATCCATGTACTTTGAATTGAGACATTTAAAGAAACATGGAATTAAAACCACTATTGTCTGCCCATATTTCATCAAAACTGGAATGTTTAGTGGTTGTTTAACCAAGTAAGAAAATGATTTTATTTTAGTAATAATCTTTACATATTCCAGATACTACCAAAACTGAAGCAAGCTGGTGCATTCTAAAGGGAACTGGGTGAATAGATAGCCTGAATTAAAGTACCTAGTCTTCTAGTAATTAGCTGAGTGACCTTGAGCAAGTCAATGTACCTCTATAGACATCAGTTTCTTCATCTTCGAAATAAAAAAGGTTGGACCAAATGATCTTTAAGGTTCCTTCCAGTTTTTTGTTTTGTTTTGTTTTGTTTTTTTGAGGCAGTTTGGGTTAAGTGATAAGCTCTAAGATTCTTGATGAAAAATAATCATCTAGACTCCTTTAATATTTCAGGTATCCATAATTTTATCAGAGTGGACACATCTATCATTCCAACTACTCCATGCCTTATCCTTCATAAATTACAACTGGAAAAAAAAGCCATCTGTTAGTCAACCTTTTGCAGATGCACTTTACCAGGCTCAGCCACCTTAGGGTTGATCATAGAATCATATACTGGGAACTAGAGGGACCTTGGGGGTTATAGAGTCCAACCCATTCATTTCTAAAGTGAAAAAACTCATTTTGCCCAAAGTGACATAGACACTATGTGGCAGAGCTAGGATATGAACCCAATTCCTTCTTGCATAAGTGATCTATATTCTATCACCCAGATCCATACTAGAAGCCTTTCCATTCCATGAGGACTTGTCAGAAATAGCCCTCTGCTGGAATAGCATTTGAGGACTGAGTCACTTCAATGATACAATGACCCATCAGAGTAGGACCTAGGTATAAGTATCAGTGAGGCAATATTAATAAATAGAGGTAGAAGGTTAAAAAATTCCCATTCAGATTATGTTAATAATCTGATGATTTTTTTTTAATCTGCCCTGAATTTTATACTTAGACATTACCTGGAATCTAAAATTCCAAATAGAACATTTAAATTTGGGGGCATTAAAAATTAGTTTTTAATAGTGTTGAGCAGGATAAATTCATCTCTGAAAAGCTTTGCCCACTAAAGAGAGGAATATTTTTATAAGATAGTTGAGTGTATATGAAGAAGCATAGAGGCAATGACAGATAGTGTGATAGTACGTGTAAGATGCTCTGTGAATCCCATACTTCAAGGGCTGGCACTGAGAGCAAGATCAGCTGCTACAATTCAGGACAGCAAAGAAGTAGTCTTAGACTATAAGTGTATTAAAGTTTTTCTAGACTGTCTTGGGGGTGGGCTCATGAGGGAGGAGTCAGACTGAAATCATACTGAGAATGCCTCAGATATAATAAAGTATTTCATTTCATTGTCAGCAGTGTCCATCAGATATGGACATTAAATGAGGACTTTAGAAAGAAAGGGGGATTCTGGATCCCCTCTAATCATTGGTTATTAATAATCATTTCTCTCATTCCAAGGCTAGAAAGACAGTTTGGAGTTAGGATGTGAAGGACTACAAAAGCAAAAGAGAAGAGTTTATAGTTGACCCTAGAGGCAAAAGGAAGCCACTGAAGTTTATTATTTTGTCCTAATCAAATGGCAAATGTCATATGTTCAGTTTTAGGTGCAACAGTTTCAAAAGGTGATTGATAAATTTGAGAGTAACCAGACAAGGACCATGCAAGAATAAATGAAAAAAAAAAAAAAACCCTGGAAATGTTTAGCCTAGAGAAGAGAAGATTTGAGGAGGCAGGGATCACCCTCTTCAAGTACTTGAAGTACATGAAAGTACAGGGAAATAGGACTGGGCTTATGCTGCTTGAACAGATAGGGTAGAACAACAAACAACTGGGAAGGAGATGAAGACAGATGCATTTTGACTTCTGTTAAAAAGATTTCTTAGCAATTAGAGATTTCCAAAAGTATAATGAACTGTCTTGGGAGATGTTGAGTTCCCGTCACTGAAGAATTCAATGTGAAGCTAGATAATCACTTGTTTGATTTGTTTTTTTTTTTTTTTTTTTTTAAAGGGAACACTTTGTCAGACACAAATTAGACTTGTTGGCTTCTAAGATGAAGCCTTTCATACTCAGAGAGTTGTTGATTCTGCTCTCTTTTGCTCTATCTCTTCCACCAATGAGATGACAAAATTATGAGAAGACAAAATTATAACAACTATATTTATATATAAAATTTGGAGGGGGGGTTGAGGTGAGATTGAAGCTCTTCACAAGTCAAGAGAAATAAACACATATACTTATTAAGCACTTACTAAGTTCCAGGCACTATTTTGAGCATTGGAAATCTATATAAAAACAGAAAAAAATTCGTGCCTTCAGGGATTTATATTTTAATAGGGCAATTCAACATATAAAAAATGTTTTTAAGGTTCAAAGGGGAAGAGGAAGAAAAAATGAAGAGAAACATAGTAGAGGAGGTCTAAGAATCAGGGGCAGAGCCTGAAGAAGCATGATGACAAGGCTAGCCAAAGTATCTCTCTTAAAATGAAGGTTCTAGGAGGAATAAGTCAATCCTAGGGAAAGGTTACAGAGACAATTGGTAAATCCAGTGTGAAAAGTTTAGGGGTGTGTTCAAACTTCCAGGATCAAGAAGTATCTGGAGCATGATAAAGTCCAGCAAGTAAGGAGGGCAGCCTACAAAGGAATAAAGAGATAGAATGAAAGGAGGAATGATGCCTTCAGTAAATTTAGGAATACGAACACACACAAACTTAAATACATTTGGAAAGAAGAGGCAGACCCAGAGAAGCAAGAAATGTACAGGGGAACATGATTTTTCATTAAGTTTCTCACTTATCCAGAGTTTATTCAGTTTTAAGTAATACATTTTTCAATTTTTGTCTTAAAAGATATTTCAAACTGAGAGGCTTCAAGAAATAACATGCTTAATTTCTACTGTCTAAGAAACAACCTTATTAAATTTCCAGGGTTCATATTTCTGTGTCTCTGTCTGTCTGTCTGTCTATCTGTCTGTCTCTCTCTCTCTCCCTCTCCCCTTCCTTCCCCCCTCCCTCTCTCTCTGTCCTCAGTCTCTCTCCCTCTCTATGTGTTTTTGTCTCTGTCTTTCTGTCTATCTCCCTATGTGTATCTTTCTTTCTGTCTCTCTGTCTCTGTTTCTTTCTCTGTCTTTCTCTGGCCTTCCCTCCCTCTCTCTCTCTCCCTCTGTCTTTCTCTGTCTCTGTGTGTGTCTCTCTCTGTCTTTGTCTCTCTCTGTGCCTGTCTCTCTCTGTGTCTCTATCTGTCTCTCTTTATCTTTCTCTCTCTCCTCATTTGCAAAATAATGCATGAATATATCAAAGTCAAGCCATAAAAAGAACTTCAATCTGTGTCAATACAGGAAGTGCTCATTTTTAAGAAACCAGAATACTTGAAATATTGGTGACATGATAGCAAGTGGTAGAAAGATAATCAGAGTAGAAGGAGACAAGTAATAAAGAAACATAAGGAAGAGACTGCTTTGGGACTTTAGTGGCACTTTGTTTACATTCTCACCAGGGTTCAAGTTCTCCTGATTTGATTGAACTCATTTCATTACCATCTTAGTTCTTCTCAGTATTCCCAGTGCTTTGTGAATGCACGATCTGAAATGAAGTCATGATTCAGATGGGTCCCCAGAGAGACCTTTCTCTCTTGAACATTACTTTTATGTTTTGGGAAAGGATTATTTATTGAGGCTGTTTGCTGGGCAAACAGGAAAATGTAACACAACCAACAGGGGAATGTTCCTCCCATTGACCTCAACATCTTCGTAATCAGAAACCATAAAGCCAAGGCAGGAAATGTGTTATACGAAAATGAGACATGAAAATGAGACATGAAAATGAGCCCAATACTGGTGGAGGTAAAGGAGAAATTAAGTTGGTCTCTACTTTCCTCTTCTTTTAATGTGCATGATTATTTAAAGCAATACATGTTATCAGCGTGTCTGAAATAACCAATGAGTCTGATAATCATCGAGAAAATGATTATGGGTTGTTGTTTTTTTTTTAATTTTGTGTTGTTTTGCACTGTTTTGCAGGTATCCAACTATATTGCCTATTCTGGAACCCGAATATATAGTCAATAAAATCATGAAAGCTATTCTGGAGGAGCAGGTTTATCTGATAACTCCCAAAATAGCATACATTGCAGTGTTATTGAAACAGTAAGTTAGTGTGCATTTCTTAAACTTTCTCTACATGTCAACAAAATAACTTTTTTTTTTACCTGGGAAATCTACTTAAGTCCTGCTCCAAGGGCTTGTGGTGATATGAACAGGAGCTTAAGTTCTCAGGAACTATACCAGCCAAGTCCAAAGTCTGATAGGTCCCCAAAATGTGGAAAAGCCTGATTAAACACACAAAAAAAGCTTGTCATCAGAAAGCTGGCCACTAGATGACTAGGATTTTGGGTTTGCGGATTGGGTTCATTTTGTTTTGGCCATAGCAACTCATGAAAATATGCACTATATACCACAGAGGGAGTTCCAATTTGTATTAGTAGAAGGAGAATTCACACCAATAAAATCATAATTCTTTTAAATGTTACTTAGGAAGTAGCTTCCTATTTGTTGGAGAAAACTGTATAAAATGAATACATTTATGCAATGTAATAAAAATTTATAATTCCTTTATGAAACAATGAGACATAGTAGAAAGAGCAATGGAATTAGAAGGCAAAAGATGTAGATTTCAACTCCAGCTCCACCAGCATTTAGCTCTATGACTCAATTTTCTCATCTATAATATGGCAATAATAGTTGTGCTACTTTTCTTATAAAGAAACCTTGAAAATTAAATGATGTGACATATGAAAAGCACTTTATGACAGAAAGTGATAAATAAATATCCATATTTATTAGCTATTATTTTTATTAAGAGCTGTTGCTCTATTTTTCTCATATATCATGGGCTTTCTCATGCTCATGTAAACTCATCTAAATTAAATATAAAATGTCATCTTTAAAAAGTCTTGATTTTCATTGAATTATTTAGGTAATTAAACTGAAGTAAGGTTATAAGAGGAATATTTAAGGACAAAACCCCTGAATATTTTGCTGAAAAACTATAAAAGATAGTTGATGGATAAACTTTCTTTTACAATTACAATTCTGCCGATTTATTTTTGTCACATAAGTGATTTGATAGAGGATCATAGATTTGGGGCTTACAGAGTCTTAGAAGACAAATGAGAAAAATAAGACTGACAGGTTAATTCACTTCCCCAGAGTCAAACATTTGGTAAACATCTAAAGCAGGATAGAAACTCATATCTTCCCAATTATAACCCTATCACTCTGTTGTGCCAACTATCTGCCTTATTCTTTTTCCCTGTGAGAAATAATCATGTTTACATGGTGTTTAAATATTTACGTGGTACTTTAAGCTATTTTCAAAACTCCTTATAATAAGTCTAAGTTAAGAAGTCTCACAATATTTTGATACCCATTTTACAGGTGGGGAAATTAAGTTCAATGTGGCTAAATATCTTTTGTCTACAATCATATAGTTTGTCAGTATTGGTACCTGGTCTCAAACCCATATCTTCTAGAACTAAGTCCAAGGCTCTTTTAATTGCAATTCCCTGTCTCTATGTGTCCTTATTAACTTTCCTTTTGTCACATAAATATATCACATAAATATATTCTTTTACAGTCATCTCTAATGAAAAACCAATTCCTAGGCCCTTGCTTCAAGGATCTGTGATTTTATCAGTGTGTCTACTCCTCTTCAGTATCTTAGTAGGGGATTTAATGAGTTTCCTTGGAGATAGTAATTCATCATCTGATGGCCTCTACTTTGATGAAGGGTTGTCCTCAGACTGCATTCATTGTTCATCAATAAGCTTGTACAAAAGGCTTAATGTGAAAAACTTAGTGTCATTAGAACCTGTTAGAGTTTAAATTCCATAGGCATAGCCCTCAAAAAGAAAATGGGTTAATGATCAACTCTCCACTATATTGAAGTGTATACCATGCTGTCTCTGAGGTTATTTATTACCATTATTCCTTACCAGATTATTCTAGCTTCACGTATATGAACATTTATTGTAGATCAATCATTTTTTCAGTCATGTCTAAATCTTCACTACTCCATTTGGGGTTTTCTTGGCAAATACTAGAGTAGTTTGCCATTTCCTTCTTTAGCTTATTTGAAAGATGAGGAAACTGAGGCAAAAAGGGTTAAATGACTTGCCCCAAGTCACAAAGCTATTAAATGTCTGAGTCAAATTTGAACTCAGGAAGATAAGCTTCCTCACTCCAGGTCTGGCAATTTGTGCACTATGGTGGCACACACTCTATTTTGTATATTTTGTATACCACACATTTGTAAGAATTGCCAAGTAGTTGAATTTGGTGAAAAATCACACTCTTTCTGCAATCCCAGCCAGGACCTGACTTCATCTGTGTAAGACTGAGTAATTCACTGCCCCTCCCTGTCTCAATTTAGTCATATGTAAAATGGCCTCTGAGATCCCTTTAAGCTCCAGATATATAATCTTATTATGACTCAGATTATTACCAATAGATTTAATAGATTTTTCTCACAAGAATAGGGGGGAACTCTTAATTGCTCTTGTAAACAATATTATTTCTTTGTTTTCTTTAGTATGATATCTGCAAAAATGAGTCTGGCCCTCGGTGATTTCCTTGGAGTTTTCAAGTCTATGGATACTTTCCATGGTAGAATAGAGAGAAAAAATTCAGACTGTTGCAAAGATCATTCCCCGATAACTCCAAAGCAAGAGGATAAGGAATACAGCAAGCAATGAAGAACAACTCTTTTCCAGAGAGTTATTGGCAATTCCTAATGTGCCTACTTTATTCCCAGAAGTTTCTGTGTTCATTTCTGTAGGTATTCAGAATTTCATTATATATCTTATTACTTCCCATGCTATAGCCTAACTAACTCAAGTAGTTCTATTATCTAGGTTATCCTAAAAAAATAAAATAAAAAGTTGTAATTATTTTCATTTACTTTCTTTCTTTTTTTTTTTTTAACACAAGATGTGGAAAAAGGGAAGGAGATGCCACAAAAGCAAACAAACTATGTCATAATTTTAAACTATTCTAGGTAGAATTCCTAACAAAATAAAGTTCTTTATGAATTAATGACAGAGAATTCTAATACTTAGCTTATTCTAATTCTTAGAGTAATTCTAATATTTACAATATTCAGTGCCCCTCCCCCACCAGCCTCCTTGCAGGAGAAATTTCCTAAGCATGTTAATGCCTAACATTAGAGGAGGAACCCACAAA
Source organism: Myrmecobius fasciatus (assembly GCA_023553655.1). Classification (NCBI taxonomy): domain Eukaryota; kingdom Metazoa; phylum Chordata; class Mammalia; order Dasyuromorphia; family Myrmecobiidae; genus Myrmecobius; species Myrmecobius fasciatus. The sequence goes on from JAJPUD010004477.1 coordinate 98,388, forward strand.
ACCTGAAGTGACTGTACTAACATTAATCAGCTTCCATCCACCCTGTAAGAAGCAAAATGGAATGATTCTGCCCAGTCACCTGAAGGAAAGGAAGAGAAAGGAGGGAGAAACCTTGAAGGGTGCCAGCATAGGTGGCTACACTGGACCTAAAGGAAAAGTGGACTATGACTAGTCCACTAGGTTACATCTTCTAATGATAGGAGAATAAGCCAACTTCAGGGTACTCACCAGCAAAAAAAAAAACAAAAAAAAAAAAAAAGTGGGATCATAAAAGTGAAATTATTACTGAAATGTTTTTAAGTTGAAAATATCAAAAATATCAAGAAAAAAACAGTAAAAATGCAGTATGCCAGAAGATAAGAAGAAAGGATATTAAACCAGCTGGAAGAATGAATAAAATACAAAAAAGGAATATAAGGTTCTCTTCACAAATATCATAAAACAAAGGGAAGTGGCTTGATGCCTAATGAAAATCAGAATCCTGTGGGCTCCTTACAGAGAACAAAACAACAAAATAGTAGTAGAATAGTTGAAAAGAAAATTAAATTCATAAAAAAGAAAAACAATTATGTGCCTCAGAAATTACAATTCTCAATATAAGATGTAAAATCACAATTACAGGATTAAAAATAATAAATTCATGATAGATAATCTGAACAATGAGAAGTTATATATTTTTGACCAAAAGTATTTATGGAAGCTAAAAAAATATTGGTAGAAAAGAAGCCAAAGATAACAATGTTAAAAGAACCCATAAATTCTAGATAAATCAAAGTGACTAATCTTGAAGATGGAATGTACAGAGAACTCAGAATTTAAATACACATGTGTATATTTAATTTTAAAAATTTATATGTAGTTGCAAATATTTAATTATATAAAAATAATTTTTAAAACAAGTAATTCAAGGTGATCTTAAAATTTTAATAGATCATCTTGATTACATGAAGTTGAGAAGTTTTTTTCATGAACAAAACTAATGCAACTAGAATATGAATAGGAACTAGAAATGGAATAGGAAGGTAAAAAGTTTTTGCATCAAATCTCTTCAAAGGGTTTGATATCCAAGATACGGAAGCAACTAAATAAATGACTTAGACTAAAAGTGGTAAAAAGTTATGGACAAACAGTTCCCAAAAGAATTGTTAACTATTTGCAATCCTATAAAAAATGTTGCAAATATTAATAAGAGAATCCAAATCAAAACAAATCTGATGTTCTACCTTACACCTGACTGATGCTGGCAGACAGGGTCTGAAATTTTAAAATAAATAGCCCTTTGCAGGGACCATTTAGTATTGTTGTTTGTTTCACCATTGACAAAGAACCCATCATCAATTTGTTAATCTCTGAACTTAGGTTGATTGTTAAAAAAAAGCATTCAATCAGCCAGTAAATGATAACATCAGGTGTGAGGCAGAATCTCACATTTCTTTTCCTTTGCATTTCTTTTTATTATTAATAATTGGAGTGTTATTTTATATAATTGCTAATGGGAAGCATTTCTTTTTTGAGAAACATTTATTCATACTTTTTAACCACTTTTGGTCTATTGAATTTGCTTTAATTACCTGCATATCTTAAGAATTTCCTATTCTATTCTATATGGGGGAGGAGCACTGAATATTCTAATGGTGGCAGATTGGTAGGAAAAAAGATAGAGGTTACTAAAATCATACAAATTTTAAATAATCTATAAACATCAATTGAGCTTTTGACATTATAAATGTGAAATCTTTGTCCAGTGAAAAACACATTTATAGGGGCAGCTAGGTGGCGAAGTGGACAGAGCACCAGCCCTGAAGTCAGGAGGACCTGAGTTCAAATCTGATCTCAAGACACTTAACATTCCCTAGCTGTGTGACCCTGAGCAAGTCACTTAACCCAAATTGCCTCAGCAAAAAGCAAAAAACAAAAACAAAGAAAAACACATTTATATGATAATAATATATAATAATAAAAATTACATATATGTATATATATAAACACCCAAAATTGGAGGAATTGAATTATATTAATCTTGATTTTCTCTCTACAAATCAAAAGACAAAAAGAAACTTACAGCTAAATGGAAGTATGAATCACATTTTTTCCTTGGTGAGACAAATAAAGGAGTTGGTTTTATTGTGTGTTCAAAGATAATAGCAATCATCACTTCATAGGACTTCGGTTACTTCCTATTGCAACTGATGATTTCCATATTTGCAAAACTACAAAAATAATCACAACTCAAGCTCTATCATCTGCTGCTAGAAATAAGAGAAATCCTATGAGGAAGTTGATTAGATGCTTCAAATTAAATATATACATGTTTTGAGTCCTGGTGATTTTAATACAAAGATGAGAATAGGTAAGGACGGGTGAATGCCGGAAAATATGAATCAGGAATAAGAACTCAGGTGTTTGCTTTGGCAGCAGAATGATGTAGAAAAGATAAACAAAGTCCACAGGCAAAGACAGTATTAAAATTTATTAAGGATTCCATATTTTAATGTTTACCTTTTAAGTTCATAATAAAAAGAAAATTTACATTTTAAAAATAAATATATATGTAAAAATTAATAACATATGTAATACATTACAAATACTACATGTTGCATATTGCATCATAATATTATAAATTATTAAATTTATATATATATATATATAATTATATGTACATTGTACACACAATTTCCTCTTCATGAAGGAAAAAGAAAGTCAATTGATTTTTTAATATAAGGAACAAGAGAAGTCAAAGAAAGACACATATCAAATGCCATTATGAAGGAATATTATTGTTCTATAAGAAATGATGAGCAGGATGCTATCAGAAAAATCTGGAAAGTCCTCCATGAAGCAAAATGAAGTGTACTGTGTACACAGTAATAGCAAAGTTGTGGAATGTTCAGCTGTGAATGATTGCTATTCCCAGCAATACAATGATCCAAGACTACTCAAGGGCTAATGATAAAAAATGCTAACATACTCAGAGAAAGAACTGATTGTATCTAAATGCAGACTGAAATATATTTTTTTTAACTTTTTTTTTCCTGGAGGGTTTTTTTAAAAAGGGCGAGGGGAGAGGACTATGTTTTCTTTTTCAACATGCCTTTTATAGAAATGTTTTGCACAACTTCAAATGGGCCTTCTCAATAAGGTGGATATGGGGAGGAAGAGAGAGAATCTGGAACTAAATTTAAAACAAATGTAAAAAAAAATTGTTTACATGTAACTGGAGAAAATAAAACAATTAAAACATAAAGGCAAAAAAGAGGATGAAAAGAAAGACACATACCAAAACCAAAAGGAAGGAAGGAAGGAAGGAAGGAAGGAAGGAAGGAAGGAAGGAAGGAAGGAAGGAAGGAAGGAAGGAAGGAAGGAAGGAAGGAAGGAAGAAATAGAGAGAAGAAGGGAGGGAGGGAAGTTTGTAAAAATCTTTACAAACAAATCAGCATGGGAATAAGAAAATACTTTTTCTTTAATGTCATCACCCAAGACTTTCTACAGGACTGGATTGCTATAGCATCTCTAAAGTCCCATGCTATGTCAACTTTTCCAGGAAAAAATACTCAGAAATAAAGTATCTCAAATTACTTCCTGATATTCTGGAGGGTGATTCTGTTTAGAGGAATATCAGGCTGCTTTTTAAAAGCACCTAGACAGAGTATGGCAGGGGGAGTGGACTTGGTTTTGACATTGTTGATAAATTTTAAAAATATATATTTTTGTAAATCCAGAGACTTAAGGGTTTTTTTTTTTTCCTTCACTGAAGCATTCAAGACATAATTATCCTATAACTTCCCTACCAAACAAAAAAAAGAAGTATGGTTCAGTGAAGAGACTGATAGGATTATAAATTAGATGGTCTGGTTTAAGATCCTGACTCTAAATCTTGGTTCTGTCACTAATTACTTGTATGACCTTTGACAAGTTACTCCCTTTCTGGGATTCTGTTGAAAGTCAGGATTGAAGTTATTTTTTAAACCATCGATGAAACATTAAAAGAGTAGGCTTAGTTAATGACAAGAAGAAACACGCAAAAACACAATGTGGTTGGAGAATGAAATTTCAATTTCCTAATTTAAAGGTGTCGTAATTCCTAGATGATGAGATTTAAAGTGTAGCCATATTCACGTCTTTATTCTTGCCCAGACAGATACTCATTCACCTCTAGTAGATATTTAAATGTCAGTGTTTCTCTTGAAGTGTAAGAGATCCAAAATAAATCTAATTCAAATCATAGGTTAATGTTTGCGACGAAGGGTCACCCACAATGAAAGGAAAATAGAGTCACTCCCATTTCCTTCACTAGTTCAGAAACAGCAAACATTAGCAACACTAGTGAGCCTTCTAGCTGGTCCTCCATCACTCACGTCACCGGTACCACTTTATTTTCTCTCTCCTCTCCCCAGTCTTCCTTTCTTCTTCTGCTCCTGGTTTCTTTTTTCTTTTCTCCTCCTCTTTTACTAAAGCCTTAGGCCTGCCAGTGCCACCCAGTGGCTCTTAGGGGCACTGCGTGGCCCCACAGGTGATAACGCAGAGTTTAGGATTTCCTCCATACACTTCTAGGTTTTGTCTGTTTTGAACGATATTTGCTGGGAGGGGCGGGAGGGGGGCGCTAGAAGACTTGAGGGAGACTCCCTCGTGCTGGCTGGATGTGACCCAAACCTGCCCAGTTCTACCTTATCCTTGAGGAGTTCTTGTTTGCCCCACCCAAAGAACCAAATTGCTTGTTTTCAAAGCTCTTCGGGGAGGAGGGGGTGGAGAGAGAGGAAGAGGAAGAGAGATGGGAACGCAATGGATGCTAAAAAGAGGTTTTTGGCAGTTCAGACGGTGCGCGCCCTCTGCTGCTAGCCCAGCCTAGGGAACTCACATGACCAATAGTTCCCAAGTCCAAGACCAACAACTTCAGGGCGCCGATTCCAGGGCAACGTTCCAAAGCTAAAGCGCAGGCGCAGGGCGTCATAGCTTGGGGTGTATACAGTCTGAGCTTTTGCTTCCACTGGGAGGGCTTCGGGAACAGTGCGTCCAGAACTTCCAAGAGCTGCAAGTAAGTGGCATTAAGTGGATGTGGTGGAGAAGGTGTTGAGCAGCTGGGACTAGCTTCTCTGAACTGTGTGCCGTGTATTTGTAGACGAATGATCTTAATGACCCTATCCGGCTAATGTTGGGTTTCTGGACTGGGGGAAGAACTCTTTGACCACCATATGCTAGGGAGAAAAGGAGAAGGGGAAGGGAAAGAACAGAAGTGGGAAATTCCTATTCTGCTTTTTCTTCTACAATTCTGAAGTTCTTCACTTCAGGGATTAGTTTCTCGGTTAGATTCTCAAAGCTGCTTGGATTAAAGACTAAGGGAGTTTCCCAGGCCTCCAAACTTTTAGTTTTGCTAGTTATGCCGGTTTCAGAATCTCGCTGTTTGCTGAAGATGTCACCCAAGCATTTTGAGTGGAAGCAGAAATAACCAGGAGGTAATTTAGTGGGTGTGTCAGGGAGATGTAGCTAAATAAGTGAGGAGAAGTAAACTTCATTGATGTGGAGATGCTAGTGCTTTAAACATATACATACATACACGCACCTTCCCTTCCATATCTCCTTTAATTTTGAAAGCTCATAGTGTTTTCCCTACACTTTAGTTTGGGGGGAGGGGGGAATAAAGGAATGTTGTAGAGAAAGATTTCCTAACTAAGATGACCTTAAATAAAAAAAAAATCTCCATCTGCTGCAGATGGCAGAATGCGTTGAAAATACTATTTTTGGAGTGAGTTCTTTGCTTCCCCAAATTCTCCTCCCTATTCCCTATCCACACACCTAATATCTCCTTCACCCACACAAAATGGGTGACTTGGAACCTGAATTTTCCTTTCTTTTTTTTTTTATTTCTTTTCTTGTTTGTTTTCTTTTTCATTTAACAAGCATTTATTTTCCCTCCCTCTTACCTCTCCCTTCTTCAGGTTTCCCCCTCTTTCTTCCCTTCTTTATATCCCCATCTGCTATCCCATTCTCTTATGGCTTTCTGCAAAGGTGCTTACAGGGTTTGTTAATCACCCACTAATTATGATAGCAGAGTAGGTGAAAACTGGGCAAAGAACCCTGTTCTATTCCTAACCAAAGTGTACAGAGTAACTTGATAAAAGTGAAATTTCAATGACAAATAGGTGAGATCTAGCTTTAGGGAAGTCAGTTTTGGGGCCTCTGTTCCTTCTGTAAAATGAGAGGATTTATTCAAAAAGTCTCTGCACTTAACTGCCATCAGTTTCTACATGTAATTGAAGGAATATAAATATATTTTAAAAAATTTTAAAGAAAATACCAGGAAAAAATAATAAATGTTAAGCCCCTACTTTGTACCATATCTGCAACACACTAGGTTGCTAGGTTCTGTGATTATAAAGACAAAATCAGGACAATCCCCAACCCAAAGTAGTTTGTATTTTATTAGAGCAGTATAGCATGTATTAGTAGGGAAGAGGTTACACTGAAAACACTTTTAGAAGAAAGCATTGAACTGTCTTAGAAGGAGCTAGGAATTCTAAGAGGCAAAGTTTGGAGAGAGAACATTCCAAACATACAGAAGAGTTTGTAAAAGACACAGAATTAGGATATGAAAGGTCAGATTTGGAGACTCAACAACAAGCATTTGTTGAATCCGTACTAGGTGCTAGTTTCTGTAGATTCAATATCAGACCTTGTCTTTGAGGAGCATCAATCTAGGAGAGATAATATGTGTATATGTAAATAGATAAAAAAAGAAAATCAAAGTGCCCATCAAAGGCTTCATATAGAATGCATCACTTAAACTGAATCTTGAAGGAAGCTATGGATTCTAAGAGGCAAACGTGCAACAATAAATCTCAAGCATGGGACACTGATAGGGGAAAGGGTTGGAGAGTTTTGTATGCATGGATGGGAATAATGTGTGCTGAAAAGATAGGTTGGATCCAGGTTGTAAAAGACTTTAGATACCTAACAGAGCAGTTCCTAAAGGAACAAAAAAGTAGGCTAAGATGGCTAAAGATGGCTCATATGGAAAAGAAAGTAATATGAAGCTGGCCTGAAAAGATATACTAGATCCAGAATATGAAGGATTTTGAATACCAAACAAAGGAGTTTCTTTTTTATCCTATAAGCAATAGGGAACCCCTGAAGCCTCTTGAGCAAAAGACTGAGAGAGGCAGGATTGCATCTCTAAGTTTTTATTTGTCTACACCCAGATGAACAGATCTAAAAGATTATGAGATGATAACAATGAACTCTACCCTCTTTCTTTTCAAGCTCCCCAAGTATATTGCTACACCTCACTCAGCTACACAAAGAGGATAATCAAGATTTTCCTGGAAATAGTAATGAAATAAAGGCCCACTGTTCTCCTTCTATTTACTTCTCTATTTATTTAGAGGCTATTTCTACATAATGTCTTCTGGATGCCCCAAAATCAGCCTTGATTCCCCAGGACACCTTAGCCATTCCGGCCTCTTGGAAGCAACATTTCAAGATCTCTGTACTAGTAATTACTAATTCAAGGGTAGCTAGGTGACACAGTGGATGGAGTACCTGACCAACTCATTTTCCTGAGTTCAAATCTGGCTTCAGATTCGTACTAGCTGTGTGAGTCTTGGCAAATCATTTAATCCTATTTGCCTCAGTTTCCTCATCTGTAAAATGACATTGCTGGAGAAAAAAAAAAGACAAACCATTCCAATATCTATGTGAACCAAATAGGCTCACAGAGAGTTATGCTTGATTGAAACAGACTAAACAATTACCAGTACATCTCAACCAGGGATTAGAAAAGTATCTGAAAATGTATGGAAGTATGTAAAGCTAATAGCAGTCAGTCAACAAATATTAAGTTCCAGCTATGTGAAATTCTGCTAAGAAAATGTAATATGGATCCTTTCATTTTTTGTGTTCTAACTCATCAACTACTTCATCTTCCTTGAGACATGGCAACAAAAAAGTAAACATCCTATTTTAAAAAAAAAGTATAGTTTTCTGCAAACTACATTGTGGTAATAATGCCTTTAAAGCTTGGTCACCAATTTGGGGTTAAACTTCTGTGAGACCTTTGACCTGTAACTTGTGATTTTCTATGTACAAGGTACTATGGTGTGGAAACTCTCTCTACCAAGATATTTATGACATCTGTTGTTCATGGTCTTCCAGGGTTTCATGGAAGTAATGAGAGGTTAAATAACTTGTAGAGAGTAGACAAATAGCAAGTATGTATGTGTCTGAGAATTTGAAGGCTAGCTAACCCTTTACCCACTCCACCATTTTCTCCTCTTTTGAAGCAACAATTAATCATTATTAATAGTAGTTAAATCCCTTTCTTGCATTATATCTGATTGTCAAAGCCTGCCATACAATATGCAAATTCAATGTTAAATCATTTTGTTCTAAATCCATTTTAATTACTTTCACAGAAGGTGCTCTGACCTGTTTCATGCTGTCTTGTGAAATCTTCCTGAAATTTATTCCCAAGGACTAATTCTTTTTTTTTTTATTAAAGCTTTTTATTTGTATAACATATATATGGGTAGTTCCCCAACATTGATCTTTACAAAGCTTTCCATTACAAATTTTACCCCCAGTCCTCTCCCCTCCCCTAGATGGCAGGAAGTCCACTACATGTTAATAATGTTGAAATGCTTGAGAAGTTATGCAAGAAAAATCCTATCTGCAAGAGAAAAAAAGAATCAGAGAAAGGCAACACAATGCAAGCAAATGTCAATAGAAATCATGAAAATGTTACGTTGTGGTCCATATTTCATTTCCCTCTCTCTGGGTGTATATGGTTTTCTTCAGTGAGCAATTGGACTGGTTTGAGACAATTCTTTGTTGCAGAGAGCCACGTCCATCAGAATTGATCATCATGTAATATTGTTGTTGCTGTGTATGATGATCTCCTGGTTCTGCTCGTTTCACTCAGCATCAGTTCATGCAAGCCAAGGACTAATTCTTTAGGGGGAAAAAAAAAACCCTATAATCTATACTTTCTTTCCTTCTAGATGATTTATAGAGTGATTAATATTACCAATACCAAAAGATCCATAAAGAACCTCTATTGTTTTCCATTTACTCATTCTCAAAAGTATCAGTGATTCTCTATAATTTTGGGTTTCCTATTTTTGAGTCATTTTCCTGTCCAAATTAGCCCCCACAATTTCATGTTAATTTGACTTGCATTAATTTTTAAAATAATCATAACATAGCCTTGTCAAAAAACATTTTTAAAAACTTAAATTACCCTGCTCCTAAGGAAATGTGACACCCCTTCAGAAAAAAAAGGAAAAATATGACTCGATAATGTACTTGCATTAAATCTTGACTGTTCTGTGATTCTTTCAGTAATTCACTTTTTTCTCATCTTAAAATACATTTTGAGCATACCTCACTCTAGATACATTCTTTACTGAATTGTTACATTTTCACATTTTACTTTAGTTTCTACAGGAAATATATTCCATATACAGTAAAAAATCACTCTTAATTCAATGTAAAGGATAAAGTCAGAATTGTTTTGTTTTTAATTTTAAGAAATACAATTATATTACTTTCAGGAATATACAAATAAGTGAAATTTTAAAAAGTATATCTGAGCCTGTTCTAGTTGGATGTTAAGGGGAGAGGGGAAGAGGTTTAATATCATTAGCAACAGTATTCCTATAGGCTCTAAGATACCAACATTCTTTAAATAAGCTGTTTCCCCCCTTACATAGGTAGAAGATGATCCTTGAAATTTTATTGTCTATCACAGAATCTGAAGGAATTTCAGATAACTACTACAGGTGTCCTTTCTATATCACTTCTGACAGATGGTCCAACCACTTCTAGAGGGACTTCTAGAGGGAGCCTGTACTTTTGAATATTCTCAATTGTTAGGACTTTTTTTTAAATAGTTTGAAAAACCTTACTTTGCCTCTTTGCAATATGCACTTACACACTTATATATCATTCATTCTATATCCAGAATCCTGAGGCAATATAGTGTTCTTATTAATTTAATTTTCTTCCTCATTGAAACATTCTTTTATTGAAATTATTTTCATATTTGTTCTTATTGGAAATATGTTCCTCAACTGGTAATAGCACACATTCCTGCCTTAGTAGAATGTGTCTAGTCTTAGAGTCAAGATTTGCTTCAAACCTCAGCATGACCTATTTAATTTAAGTAAGTCATTTAATTTCTCTGAGATATTCTCTCATCTATAAAATAAGGAAGTTGAATCAGATGACTTCTGAATAAGTCCTATACTGAATTTAAATTTAGCCTTTATTTGATCCTGAATCTTTGGCACCTAAAGATCACCAGTAGACTTACCAGTATGCTTTTCTGAATAAGTATATTAGGTGAGTCTATCCTCTTTTGTCTCTTATCTACTTTTCCCTCTTGCTTTTTCTGTACTGTTCTGCCACCATTTCCATACTCTCCACTCACCTTCCTCCTTTTTAAACCCCACCGCTATCTATTTTATTGCTCCTTTTTCTTCTGTCCTCTTCTCTCTTCTTCTTTCCTCTCCTTGCTAAAAACATTCATTCAGGAAGCAAACATTCACTAAGCATTTAGCACAAAACTAGACACTGTAGCTAGAAATGCAAAGATAGAAAGTCCCATCTATCAAAGATTTTAGATTCTAATGGGGGAGACAACCTGTAAATCACTAGTTACATGTAAGCTCTAAATGGAGGAAATGGAAGATTCACACTCTGAGCTTAAGATGTTTTTTCACTCACTCTCAAGATTATCTTATGACAAATTTGTGGTCCCAATTAGTTGAGTCCCAGATATTTGAAATCTCCCTCAAATTTGGGTGGCAAATTCTTTCTGTACTCTTTTAGAATGGGAAAAAGGAAAAGAAGGAAAGATTACTGAAGAAAAGATTGTGGCTGAAAAATAGTTTGAGAAATTAAATTTTATTATTATTATAATTATATTATTTTATACCATATTTAGAATTAGAATAATTAATTAAACTAATAATTAGAATTAGATTATTAGAAAGTAATCTAAGAAAGAAACAGAAATGAACAACAAAACAAAAACAAAACAATAAACTAAGTAAAAACCAAAAGTGGAAGAAAGATATAGCAATGGAGGTGAGGGAAGAGAGTATGCTACGCTTAAAAGACAGGAAAGTAAATCCCCACAAAGGCATAAATATTAGAAAGGTGATAGAATATCTAAGGTCAGACAGTCACTTTGATAGTCTTTGCTGAATATATTTATTATAAGGAAATCGTCAGGAAAACCATGAATTTCAGTATGTTGGGCTAAGGTTTTGACAAAAAAATCAAACCTGCTTATGTTTCCTGATAATTGGTAATAACCTTTTGCACATATCCTACGTAGAAGCTTCATGGGGTAGTGGATAGATTTAGAGGTCAGTATGGCCTGAGTGCAGACACTTGGGTTCAGATACATTGGTGTGACACTGTGAAACTTACTTAAAATCTCTGAACTTCAGTCTCCTTTGTGAGTGGAAGGAATACATAACATCTCCTTCACAAGGTGGTTGTGGAGAAAGCACTTTGTAAATCATAAAACCCTATAGAAATATAAATGGGATTGGAAAAGCAAATCATCATTGAAACACAATTCCTGCTGTGTTCAGTGGCCTCTGTGTGCACATGTCACTATATGATCAAGATTATTTCTCAAAAGTGTTATTTTTGAAAACTTTTCCTGTAGGAACCTTATCCCCATTTTTTGGTAATACAGTGTAAGCATAGCTACTAGCAAAGCTACCACTTCAAGATCCCTAGTCTTTTTACACTTTACTCCCTGCCACATAATCTGATTTGAGTACTGGGATCTCCTAGCAGTTTCACAAGACACTGTCTTTCAGCTCCAGGCATTTTCAGTGGCTGTTGCCCAAGCCTGAATTATTCTCCTTCCCAATCTTTGTCTACAGCCTTATCTGGATTTTTTCAAGCCCCAATTAAAATTTCATCTTTTATAGGAAGCCTTTCTCAGTCACTCTTAATTCTAGCACTTTCCCTCTGTTAATTATTTACTATATATCCTGTATATAGTTTGTATATGTTTGTTGCTTTCATTAGATCGTGAGCTCCTTTGAGGGCAGAGACTGCCTTTTGCCTTTGTTTAGCATGGGGCAGATAAGTGGTGAAGTAGGCAGAGAGCCAGGCCTGGAGTCAGGAAGTCTCATCTTTTTGATTTCAAATCAGACCTCAGACATTTAACAGCTGTCTGACCCTGTGCAAGTTACTTAACCCTGTTTGCCTCAGTTTCCTCATCTGTAATAGGAGCAGGAGAAGGAAATGGAAAATCTTTCCAAGAAAACCCCAAATGGGGTCAGGAAGAGTTGGATATGACTAAAAAACAAAAGCGTTTAGCACAGCGCCTGGCATGTAATAAACATTTATTAAATGCTTATTGATTGATTGAGTGGAAGCATAAAAGACAAATAAGCCTGAGACATTCTGAAAGGCAAAATATTGAATTTCTGATTATTTAAAATTTTTGCTAATATTGTAAGGAATAATTTGATGATTCATTCAACTCCTATTTAGCAGGAACTATGTACAAAATATTGCATTAGACACTGACAAATAAAAAGATAGTTTAAAATCTAATAAAAATTATATTTATGTGGGTAAAAATAGCTTATATTATATATATGGAAATCAGCATTTGAGTAAAGCAAACAATCTTGTGCTAGATAAAGGTTAATCTTAAATGGGCAGTGACCATACTCAGGACTAGAGAAAGGAAAGGAAAGCAATCTCCATGAGTATATTCTGTGTGAGGTGGGGAAAACCAATGAGTAACACTTTTTAATCCTTTAAGAAAATAATTTTACGCATTTTAATACCAAAATAATTTTACACCCTGGCATATAGGTCATTATTTTGTGCTAAATCAAATCATCTATATACATGCCTCCTATAATGCTCCCTAGAATGTTCAGTTTTCTTGCCTAGAACATAAGAGTGCCTTATTGGGCAAATCTGACTAATCCAACTCAGACTCAAAGAGAAATTTTTTTTTCAAGTTTGGGAATTTTCACACAACTTCTGGAGATATGAGTAGGTTATGGATGGAGTGTATCATTGAAGTGAAGTCCCTTTATAAAGTTTTCTATAAGGTGAATTAGTAGCCTCATTGTATGTATAAAATTAATGCAAAAAGCTATAGACATCTTGGAAATCTATTTCAGCTCTGCTTTTATAAGGGGACAGAGGAAAGGGGGATATACAACTTAATGAAGCATACCAGCTCAGTCCTTTTTACTTCAGCTAAAATAACTATCAACTTTTTCTGAATAACCTGCTCCATTCTGAAACAAATTTACTATGCTCATTTATAAATATTAAATGTATGGTGTTAAATAAGTTTTGTGTAAATTTTTGTTATATGACATTGTTTTCCCTTTGAGCTACTTTTCTTATTCCTCAGATTTGCTACTTTATAATAATATGCCCAACTCCAGAAAAAGTTGGGACAATACTAAAACACTCTTATCTTTTTTAATGATACATAATAGCCATTTCTCCCCTTAACTTATACATAGCCCCAGCCCTGCAGCAACCCCAGGCCTCAATTCCTACTCCCCCCCATCTCTAAGAGTATTTTTAATATCTTTCCACTTGAAAGACTAAAACTAAGGACTTAATTATTACCATCATCTACAAAGAGGGTAAAAGCCAGACTTAATTTGGTTCAAACAGAGAGAATGACCAAATAAATCAAATAAATCTATTAAGTTAATTAATTTCTCATTGGTTCAAGAAGTCCTGCTCTTCATTTCCATCATGAATCCTCAAATTTCTGACTTGGAAAAGAACCTCAGCAGTCTTTCAATATAATTCATATCTAAGTAAAAATCCCTCCTGTTATTGTTCAGTCATGTCCAACTCTGTGACACCATTTGGGATTTTCTTGGAATAGTTACTGGAGTGGTTTACCATTTACTTCTCCAGCCTACAGATGAGGAAAGAGGGGCACACAGAGTTAAATGACTTCTCAGAATGACACAGCTAATGGCTGAGGCCAGATTTGAGCTCAGGAAGATGAGTCTTCCTAACTCCAGGCCCAGCACCCCTAATCCACTGCACTCAGAATCCCAAGTACAACAAACCTGGCAAGTTATTATTCAACCTTCCTTTAAAGATCTCTATCTAATTTTTTGTTCATGTAGATACGATTGTTCTTGCACAGCAAGATAAGTATGGAAATATGTATACATATATTCGACTTGCCAAGTATTTTAATATAATTAACATGTAATGGACTTCTGCCATCTAGGGAAGGGGAGGGAACTAGGGGGGGGGGAATTTATAACAGAAAGCTTTGTAAGGGTCAGTGTTGAAGAACTACCCATACATATGTTATGCAAATAAAAAGCTTTAATAAAGAAAAAAAAAAGATCTCTATCTAAACCCAAACAGTAAGCAAGTAAGGCTGGGTCCTATTATGTGAGAGGGAATTCAATATCTCCCTAGTCAATACTTTAGGGTAGCTTTAATTATTAGGAAAATTTTCCTTACACATCAGGCTAAAATTTTTCTCTTTGCAACTGCTACTCATTGCCTTACTTCTGCTTTCAGAAATCAGAACAATCTCTTAATTCTGCTCTGTGTTACTTGAAGACAGCATTCAGGTTACCCCCAGAGCCTTCTCTTCTTATAGATAAATATCCCTAGTTGATTCACCCAATATTTAGATAGCATGATCTCCTAATCCTTCATCATTCTGGCCATTCTCTTTTGGAAACTTTATAATTTGCCCAATCTGTCAATGTCTTTTCTAAAATGTCATAGTTGGTTGCAGTTTGCCAATCAATGGCTTTCCTAAAATATGGTGCCCAGTAAATTCATCTTTCTTTGTAGGTATTTGCTGAAATATGTGCAAAATGAAACCCATGATGGATCTGCTCATTTTTAGTGGCAAATTTATATATGGCTTGGTGGAGGCTTTGTTTCACTTCATAGTTCCAAGACCAAAGAAAAATGTTGCTGGTGAAATAGTCCTTATAACAGGAGCTGGAAGTGGAATTGGACGATTATTAGCCTTAAAATTTGCCTGTCTCAATGTTACCCTCGTTCTCTGGGATATCAACTCAGAGAGCAACCAAGAAACTTGTGAATTGGCTAAAAAAGCTGGTGCATCAAAAGTGTATGCATATACCTGTGATTGTGGTGAAAGGCAAGATATCTACCGAATAGCAGATCAGGTAAGTCCCATATATTGCTCAGTTCCTTTATCTAATAAAATTCTATCAACTACCCAGTCTTTGAGTTAGTGATTTACTCAGAATTTGCACTGAGATAGTTCTCTATAGTAATCTAGTTTGTCAAACATTAAGTATTTACCATATGTGAGGCACTATGTAGTTATCCCTTCCATGTAAGACTTTCCTCATCATGGTTTTGTTATATCTCAGATCAGCATAAGAAATTATAAATGGGAAGTTTGGGGGAATTTTGCAGAAGTTGCAAACAACATGCAAAAGCCAGCAGACAACATAGAAAATGTTTAGAAATTCAGAAATTAATAAAATACATGTAGAGTATTATATAATATAAACATATTCTGTCTTTTTAATAGCATAATAATTCTTCTAATTAATAATAATAAGACTTCTTCTCTGGTATGAAAGGAAGATTAAAAATTTTTATGAGAATTTTTCAGCTTATGGGGGTGCTACACCCCTAACCCTCAATATATAGAAAGGATAATTATACCAGATGATGGGTATATAAAGTTAGATAATGAATGATACAAGTCATGTCCTCAACTTATAGCTAATTCATACTTATTATCCTTCTGCCTTTAGTTTCTAAAATGATTTTAATTGTTTTATTATCACTTGTGTGTCAATATTTTTAATCAAATCTGAATAATTTCTTTAGTCAAAAAATCTCCTAAACCAATTTTATTTCTAAGCAAGTCATTTATAGGAAAGGACAGTATCCCTATAGACCAGGACCATAATTAGATGAGGCACTTTGTTCTCTTCCTTTCTCATAGTTCCATTTATCATCATTCTATACATTCCTACTGTATACCCAGTTATAATTAAAAATGAAAAACTGTGTGAAATGTTATTTTGCTAATCACATAGGTGCTTAGTTATAGTGCAAAGAAAAGAAGCTAACAGGACATAATTCCAGCTATGTGAGATCTCTTCTTTTCAATCCTACCCTGGACTTCTTTGCCACTTCCTTCTATTTCCAGTGGGAAAAAAACTAGGATATACAAGTCGCTAGCTGGTCCCATTACTATGTAAGTTTTGTCTTTAATTCAAATGCTTAGTTTCATATTATATATTTCTTGTAGTCAAATTTAGCTATAGAACTCAGTATAGTACCTAACACATACATAGTAGGTGCTTTTAATGCAGATTCTTTGACTAACTAAATATAGGTCAGGATTGAACAGCTGAGAGGCACTTGAATTGTATCAGCAACATTTTTTCAACTGTCCTTGAAAATTTAGTTGTTTCTACTTTGTGTGTCTTATAGACTTTTGTTCATACTGGAAATTAGAGGTTTGAACAATGGATGTATGACACTATTGATAATAACTTGTATATTCTTGATTCATATATAAATACTAACAGTATTCACATGTATTATAGAACTGGCATAAGTTATGAAGTTTGGGATTTTGTAATATTTCTTATTTTACTTTATATTGATGCTTTGCTTAAAAAACAATTAAATATAGCATAGTTCTTTTTATTTTTTTGAAACACACATTCTTTTCTTCTTTGAAACCTAGGGGGAAAAAATCAGCTGTATTTTCACAACAATTGTTTACTTACACATGTCTCTTCCTCCCATCCCCGTGCTCTCCCTGGGCAATTGACTGTTTTCCTGCATACAGGACCTTATAATTTTAGCCAGTTGAGAACTTTTTACACTCTAATGTAAATTTTTCAGCCATCTTTGTTACCTGGGAATTTGATAAGCATGTCTTCTTTTTCTTCATCCAACTTATTCATAAAAATGGTGAACACAATAAAGCCATGTGACCAAGCACTAGAGATTTGCCTCTAAGCTGACATCAGTTCATTAATCAGAACTCTTTTAAAATCATTTAACTAGTTACAGATCTACCTAAACTATTACCTAGAAGAATATTATAACTATGTTCCTTTCTAAAATCCAATAAAATCCATAGATTTTCTCTGTTATGTCAATATAGTAAATATACCAAAAAGGAATTTAGATCAATTTGGAATGATTTCTTCATAGAGAAGCCAATATAGCTAGTGATGATTGTTTCCCTTTCTGAGTGCTTATAAATCATAAATCTGATTTTCAAGTCTAAAACTTTTACTGAGATGATTATGAAAGTTGTACATTGATCTGTTTTTCAGAATTCATCATTCCTTTCTGGAAAGTAAGAATGTTTTCCCTTATCCCATTTTTCTGAACCTTTAACCATTCCCCACCAATTCCTCAAAGATTATTTAAATATCTCCTCTATGGATTCCTTTTTTGCCCTGGGTTGTTACCTCTTGTATTTGAGTACTACAAAATTACTGCAACACAAAAATAGAAAGAGGTCTTTCACAATTTTTCCTTTTAACAGACTCTTTTCTAAGTAATATTTCAAGGATCTGGGATTTTACCTATATGAGTACTTCCTCTACCAATGCAGGCTGCCATCATGGTTCAGTGAAGAGAAAAGTAGTTCTAGAGTCAGAAGATGAGTTCATATTCAGTTTCTGATCATTACCACATGTGATCTTAAATAAGTCATCCTGGGCTTCAGTTTGCTCTAAAATGAAGGGATTGGATTAGATAGCTTCTGAGCTGGCTCCCAGCTCAAGTTCTGTGACCTTGTGAGCCTATGAATTCTGTCTCTAATACCATAGTAAATGTTTTCATGAGTTACCATAAACAGAAAAATTTATCTTCTAGTAGCCACCCTCTTGATACTGAGACTCTGGATTCAACTAAACTAGTCCTTAGACAGCATATCTCTTATCCACTGTGGAGCCTATACTCAAAATCTTTCAGGTTTAGTAGTACCTGCTAGAGATTTCATGCTTCAGATAATAACCTTGAAAAAATCAATCACCTCAAGACCATGATAAAACATCAGAATAAGAATTCAATGGAGGGCTTTCAATTCTATTCTATTTCACTAGATAATGAAATCACAAAATACTGGGAAAATGAAATTCATATTGCATAATAAATTGCTTCTTTTTTGTTTTCTCCTATCCAGGTTAAAAAAGAAGTTGGTGATGTCACCATTCTTATTAATAATGCTGGAGTTGTAACAGGACAACATTTCCTTGAGACTCCAGATGAATGTGTGGAAAGGTCATTTGATGTGAACGCCAAAGCACATATCTGGGTGATTTTCTTCATGTTCTCAATTTTTACAAAATTATCTTAGTATTCAAGTTGCCTTTTATAAATTAGATAGATCAGGTTGTTTTAAACAAATAATTATTTGTTTTCTGGCATTTGTAAATAGCTTCAAAACTCTCTGAAGATGGCATAACTTTTCAAATCAAGGATTGATTCTAAATTATAGAATTACCTCATTTCAGGTACTATTTAAACCTCTTTGAGGTTTTTTTTTTTTGTTTTTTTGTTTGTTTGTTTTTGTTTTTTTACCAGAACTATGATTTCACTGGTATAGAGAACTTGTAGTGACAAAATACAATGTTAATCCAAATGCTTTACTAAGCCATATTTTACAATTTGTAAAACCCAGAGGGCAGTGGGTTCTTACTTGGGCTATATAATCAGTGTATATCAGAGGTTATTGTCCTATCCTTTATAAATCTGGGTGATAGCTTTGGTCTTAGAGTCAGGATGACCTCAGACTCTTCCTAGCCTACATGACTATGGGCAAGTTATTTAACCACATTCAGCCTCAATATTCTCATCAGTAAAATAATAATAATAATTAATTCACAAGATTGTTCTAAAGCTCAAATGAGATTAAAGAGAAAAGGGAGAGAGAGACAGAGAAACAGACAGAGAGACAGAGAGAAACAAAGACAGTGACAGAGAGAGAGAGAGAATATGCGTATAAATCTAATATTTTATAAACCTTTAACCAATAAAAATCATAAATCATATCTGTATGGCACTGTATAGCTTTCACAAGGTTTTCCCATATTATCTACCTGAGATTTTTTTTCTGGTTCCCCCACTTCTTCCTATTTTTCAAGTCTCAGTTCACCTGGATAACAATATAGTACAACAGATAAGTATAGTAGAAAGAACTCTGGAGTCAAGAAACAACCATAATCCTCATCCTTCATAAATATACCATGACTTTAGGCAAATTATATAACCTCTTTTGGCCTCAGTTTCCCCATCTGTAACAATAAGAAGTTTAGGCTAAATGATCTCTAAGATTCCTTTTTTTAAGATTCCTTCTGTTCTAAGATTTCATTTTAAAGCTGCCTGCTTTATATCATTTCCTAAACCATATCATGCTGCTGTCTTTAAGACTCAATTTAGCCAATCCCTGCCAGAAAACCTCCTCACTATGTAACCAGTTTGAAATTTTTAACTTTATAATAATTTAAACATCCAAAATTTGTATGTGATTGCTTTATGAGGGAAACTAACTTATTTGTAGACTGAGTCTGCCCAAGTATAGAGAAGAGATTAACAAAAAAAGACATTTGCATTAACATAATGAATTAAAAATGAAAACTTATTGTTAATGTTCATATATGTCATTAATTCAATTATTTCTAGATATATCTACAGTCTGATTTAAAAATAGGTAGTATTGGGGCAGCTAGGTGGTGCAGTGGATAGAGCACCAGCCCTGAAGTCAGGAGGACCTGAGTTCAAATCTGGTCTCATACACTTAACATTTCCTAACTGTGTGACCCTGGGCAAGTCTCTTAACCCCAATTGCCTCAGCAAAAAAAAACAAAAAAAAAATGAAAAATAGGTAGTATTACTCATTTTTGAATCTTAAACAAAATTTTTCTCTGTACTTTTGTAAAATTCTCTTTCCTCAGTTTGCTAATGGGGTGATCCATTTGTGTATATATACATACATATATTATGTATGTTTAATACATGCATATGTGAATACACAAGTATACTTGTTTTCTATTTGTTCTTTTAGGGAATATATTGTAATTTGATCTATACTTTATGAACTTAGGAACATCTTTTGATACATTTTTTCATTTTTGGCATAATGGAAGTATGTAAAGTAAAAGGAATACTGTATTTAACTAAACATTCATGATATTTTATTTTATCTTGCATCACAGACTTACAAAGCCTTCCTTCCTAGTATGATTGCTAATAATCATGGACACTTGGTTTGCATTTCAAGTTCAGCTGGATTAGTTGGTGTAAGTAGGTTATCAGGTAAGTACTATATAGAATTAAACAATCAATGTTAAGTAATATTTTGTATTGCAGTGTCTTTAAGTAACCTTAACTTAGTTGCATAATAGCCCTGTATAACTATTGATCTAATTTCACAAGGAAAGCAAATTAAGAAATGTAGTCAGTGGCAAAATTGGAATTAGAAATCTACTCCTAGTTCTTCAAGCTTTCAACTGGCAAGTAAATACAAATACCATCTATTAGATATGTTTACATAAAATTGAAATGTATAACTTAGATTAATCTTTATTTCACACATGATTGTCTTGACAAGAAACCGATATATATTCTATACCGTTTTATGTCTTCCCAATTAGTAAACATTCCTAATGATTATAACCAACCAAAAATGGCACTGAGTACTCTTCACTAAAGGTTTTCAAGCAAAGACCAGATGACTACTTGCTAAGTGTATGGCAAAAGTGAATCTTGTTCAAATGCAGCTTGAATTACATAGCTTTAAGGTGTCCTTTCAGATTGAGATTCTGTGAGTTTCTCATCAGTCTCCAGAGATCTGCTTATAACAATTAACAGATTGTGTATGTGAAGATTTATTGGGGAGCATGTTTTGTTTCGTTTATTTAATGAGCTATACAAGTTGACCAGAACCATAATATCTTCCTTTCTCCCTTCCCTTAAATAAATAAATTAACACATAACCATACAAGAAATAAACAAATGGGCTCTTGAATATTAAACTGTATCACAGTTTATTATTATTAAACTTATATCACAGAGTAAATAATACTATTTTAAAATTTCAGTAGTCCCTCACTATAATAAGGGTGACAGAAATCTCCTATCCTGAGTAGCCTAATAATCACTGCCCTATTACCACTGTGTGGCAAATCTTTCAGGACCCTCAGAGAAGTATGTCTCTGCTTCAGGCCTACCTCCCTATAAAGCAGAGGTTCTTAACCTTGTGTGTGCCAAAGACCCCATTGACCATTTGATAAATCCTGTGGACCCCTTCTTAGAAAAATGTTTTTAAATGCATGAAATAATATGTGTGGGATTACAAAGGAAAGCATTTATGTTGAAATGAAGTTATCAATCAACTTCAGTGATTCCTTAAAATCTACATGCAGGTCCATGGACTCTGGGTTAAGAATCTTTGGTTTAAGAGGGAGAATAGTAAAGGAGAAAGGATCCCTCCTGTCACTAAGGCACCCTTCCAACTATACCATATCATTGTGCACAGTTGGTTTCAGTAAACTATCATTAATTCTATAGCTTGCACCAATGATAAATTATCAAATAACTTGATACCGATAGACCTTTATAATTTCATCATTCCTCTACTGTCTTATTCTAATGTAGCCATAAAGAGATTTTCCCAAACCTTCTATACTACCAAAAAGGTGACATTTCAAACAAGCATACGATGACCATCCCCCACCTCTTTCCCACTATTTTCCTGCTAGCAGCTCTTCATCCTCTCATTACCTTTCTCTTCTCCTTAGCCTCATTACTCCAGTTGGTGTTAATCCTTTTCACCAATTCATCTATTCACACCTCTCCTGCTAAATGACTTTCTTCCAACATGCTTCTACTCTCAATCTCGAATGTATATTACTTTCCACTCTCACACCCACATACAAGCATCAGCATGCCATAAGACCTCATATTTTACCTCCTGCCAATTACAATTTCTTCCATTTTCTTTGCCTTCTTCGTAGCCATGACCACAGGCAGCAAAATGGTTCCTAATTCTGATGATCCTAACACTAGTCTTCTGCCAGGTGCTATTCCAGCCATGTTGTTATTATTTGTCCTTTATTTTCAAAGAGGATCAATGACATCTCAGGGTAATATCTTGACATACTCATAAATTGGATTTGGGTAAGGCAAAGT
This sequence comes from Myrmecobius fasciatus, assembly GCA_023553655.1. Lineage (NCBI taxonomy): Eukaryota > Metazoa > Chordata > Mammalia > Dasyuromorphia > Myrmecobiidae > Myrmecobius > Myrmecobius fasciatus. Next base: position 120,579 of record JAJPUD010004477.1, read on the forward strand.
TGCACAAAATCATTTTCCTCTCTTCCAGAGTAATTAAAGTCCGGTGGGAAGACAAAAGTCAGGATGACTGGGGATGGCAGGAGATGCAGTGGATAACATTGATGTCTTTGTCACCAAGCTCTAAGCATTCCCCAGAGAAGCTGCCTTCATGGTCATTGGAACAAAGTGTTCTCATCTACCTGTTCCTTTAGGAGAAGTTTTCACACGCTTGGAGTAGACATCCCCCTAACTCACTGACAAGAAGTCTGTTGATTACCCTGAATAAGATTTAGCCCATCTGCCTACATGGTTTTGCTATACATGCTACAGCTTCTTGGAGCCACAGGTAAGAATTGATTGAATCAAGATGGGAACCAAAAGTGGATGAACATCCCTGAAAAGAGCAAGCCCTCAAGCCAGAGGTGTTAGTCTTCCTGAACACCCCATCTCTATTGCACCCATACTCTATAAGTAAAAACATTCCCTTTCCACTCTAGAAGGAATAGAAGTTCATTCAGAAAAGCTATGAAAGCCACCTTAGCTGTTCTTCTCTTTGTAATCTTTTCCATCAAATGAATTGAGATTTCATATATTTATAACAAAGGGAAACGTGACTGTAGGAGAGTGTTGGAGCATCCTGGATAGCACGTTCTACTAAAAAAATGAAAGGTACTATGGCTTGTAAATGGAGAGGTGATTAAGAGCCAGAAAGGTTTAAGACTGTCTTTGCTTCTCTGGGCAAGTGATATTTCTGGAGGGAGGGCCAGCCAAACCCTTTTTGGGATTGTTCATCCACTTTTGGTAGCCACCATCACTCAACTCTCATTTGTGGTCCCAAGAAGCTATTGAATTTGCAGGGGCCACAACACAGTAAAACCATCTTGGCAGACGAGCTAAACTAGGTTGAGGGTAACTGACAGGCCTCAAACCCATCAATGAGTTAGGGGAATGTCTTCCCCAAGCATGTGAACACACCATGGTCATCTATTGCATCTTGATTTTTGTCTTGCTACTATACTTCAGTGACTCTGGAAGAGAGAGAGTGAAGTTGAAGACTTTATCCAACTCTGCCTCACTTAAATCCTTCATGTTCAAGTCAAACTACCCCATGATGTCATTGGTCTTCTTCAAAAATTAAGGTCAAACAACAACAGCAGCTCTAGGCACAGCTCTCTAAGTCTATATATTGTAGAGGAGATGCTTGCTTACAATGGTAGAAGGACTTCATTCACCTGGAAATTCCTTCTAGCTATGAAATCACAAGACAAATTTCTATCTCTTACAAAACATTTTAGAAGGCCATCAAGCCAAGTCAAGCCAAGAAATTGACATGACTAGGATACCATTTTGGTGTGGACTCTTTAAAATACAAAGTACTTAAGGCCTGGGCCACTAAATTAAAGGTGTCCAGAAAAGATGGATGATTGGTAGGATAATTCTAGAGGTTTGCTGCCACTTTTCCCACCCCAAAATCTGCAAGCACCCTATCCTTTATTCAGTCACCAAAACACTACTTTTTTATCTGCCAGTATCTCTTCCTCCTTATTTCTTCTGATTGTGAAGACATGCTGATTCATTGATTTATTATATCTTAGATTTAAAGACATTTGAAAAATAAAGAACAACACCCTGTGAGTTTTAACATTTAAAGTGAACTTTTATTTTGTACTTTTAAAATGTTTTTCTAAGTACATTTGTGTTGGATTTTCTTCTCACAGATTATTGTGCAAGTAAATTTGCAGCCTTTGGATTTGCTGAGACCATGTTTTTAGAAACATTTGCCCAAGGAAACACTGGGATTAAAACAACCATTGTTTGCCCATTTTTTATAAAAACTGGAATGTTTGAAGGTTGTTCTACTGAGTGAGTACTTTTATTTTAAAGAAAATATTTAATATTTTAGGATATATTAGGATATTACAGAAATGATTTGTGCATTGAGTAGGAAGCTACAAGGGATGACCTGTAGGTCCCTTCCATTGCTAAGATTATGAATCTCTATGAAATTTAATTTTTAAACCTTAGAGAAAAAGCTTTCAACTGTCAGCTATCCATTCTGAAATTCTTGTAACTCTTCACTTACTTTTTTTTCTGCACTCAAAAAATCTTTTTTTTAAAAAATGTACTTTATTAAAAAATGTATTTTAAATTTTTAAAAAATTTTCTTTTTTCTACTTTCCACTCCAATCCTGTCCCTCCAAACACACACACACACACATAAACACACACACACACACACACACACACACACACAGGACAAAGAGAAAAAGAAAAACACTTGGAACAAGTATATATAGCCAAGTAAAACACATTCTTATATTGTCCATGTAAAAAAATCTTCTTCTGTACTATCACACCTCTCTCAGGAGGTTGTTAGCATGTTCTATAATCTGTCCTCTGGAATCATGAGTGATCCTTGCACTGATCAGTTCCCAAGTGCTTTAAAGGTTGTTTTTTTGTTGTTGTTTTTTTTTCTTTACTCTGTTATTGTTGCTATATAAATTGTTCTACTGTTTTTGCTCACTCCACTCTTCTACAATTCCTATATTTGTCTGAAACCATTCTTTTCATCATGTCTTGTGGCACAATAGAATTCCATAACACTCATGCCATAATTTGTTCAGCCATTTGCCAATTTAGAGACATGCCCTTAGTACATAGGCATGAAGGAAGACTCATTTTCCTGAATTCAAATCTGGCTTCAAATACACAGCTGTTAACTCCAGGCAAGTCATTTAAACCTGTTTGTCTCATTCTTCATCTGTAAAATGATCTGAAGAATGAAATGACAAACCCTAAATGGAGTCATGAAGAGTTAAACACAACTGAAAACAATTAAATAGCAATAATAAATATTGAGTGTCGAGTGTGTGAGAATGAAAAAAAATCATTTTGACTAGACTTAAACAACTACAAAAAGGAATAATATATGATAAGCTTAGGAATGTAATTTGGAGTGAGATTTTAATCTTTAAATTGCCATTTAAATTGAAATTGAAATCTTTAAATGCCAAACATAAGTTTATATTTGATCCTGGAAGCAATAGCGAACCACTTGACATTAATGAACAAGGGAGTGATATGGTCAGATCTGAGTTTTAGGAATATCACCTTGGCAACTGTATAGAGGACAAATTAAAAAGGGGAGAGATTTAGAGCAAGTACCTGAAATAAAGGCATGGCTAATATCTTAGTAAGTTACACAATTTTACACAAATTTACACAAAAATTTTATCGCCATTTAATAAGATAATGAGATAGCTAAGTGGCACAGAAAATAGAGTTCTAGGCATAGTCAGAAAACTGAGTGATATTGGGTACATCACTTAACCATTGTTGTTCTAAGAATCAAGCAAAATAGTATTTGTAAAGCACTTAGCACTGTGCCTGGAACATAGTAAGTACTATATAAATGCTAGTTATTATTATTGCTATTGTTATTGTTATTATTATTAACAAGGATTCTTTTCTTTATGTAAAAAGCAGTCTGTCTCTAAGCTACCTTTATTAATTCTTGTGTTAGACTAAACTCTTGTTTCTGTTTTCCAGAAATCCTTTAATATTGCCAATTCTGGAGCCAGACTACGTAGTCAATAAGATAATTAATGCAATTCTAGAAGAACAAGTTTACCTGTTTTTGCCACGATTTCTATACTTTGTGTTGTTTTTAAAAAGGTAAGCCTATCTCTGTTTTCCTCTTTTTATGTCTTTAATTCTGCTAATATATCACTTGCCCATTTCATGTTTGCATCTTACTGGTAATAAGAGTTACCAAATATTAGGGTTTGTCAATAAGATCCACTAATGCAGTGCTCTTTATTATTATTATTTCTCATATTAAGAACAAGAGGTTTTGCTTATGGGCAAGGGGTTTGTGCAATAACAATGCATTCCCTCCAGGATGGTAGTTGGAATTTTCTCTTCTATACCTGCTCAGTGTTTCAGTAGCATGGAGATAGGCTAAGGGTTGGAAGTTGACTGATCATTGATACATAGCAATAAAGTTTCCAAAGGAATTTTTTTCTATCAAACAACGATGACTGACAAGTTAAAATGCAAATTAGATGTTGGGGTCCTGAGTAAATTACTAACTATCCCTTAAATTTTCTCAAGAACATCTGCCTTAAACAAAAGGCACTATGTTCTCTAGGATTCCTGAGATAATGTTAAATAATAACATAGGTACTTAGAAAGTAGCATGTGAAGGAAAAAAAATGATTAAAAACTTGAAATTCTAAACAGAGAAGTTTCTCCTCTTCAAAAATAATTACCTTTTAAAGCACTTAGAAAGCTAAAAGACTTGTACTCATTCCTTTCCTCGTTGGATTTGTCTATTGAAGGACTAACAACTACAGTCTGGCACTTTCCCTAAACCTTTTTAGGGACTCTTAAACTTTTTCCATTCATGACCACTTTTCACCTGAAAAATCCTTACATGATCCTGGGTATATAGGCATATAAATTAAGTATACAAATCACATATTTACTGGATTTTGGGACCACATTCAGTTATGAGACCTCATATGGGATTGCAAACCATAGTTTAAAAAGCTGAGCCTTACAGGATGTCAATAAAGTCCATTAATGCAATATGTTTTATTATTTTTATTATTTATAGTATTAAGAACAAAAGTACATAAGATCATAGACAGGATTTAATAAGTCATCTTTTCCAATACCCCTATTTCACAATGAGGAGGCTGAGGTTATAAGCAGTATAGTGGGGATTCAAACTCATGTTTTATAATTTGAAATTCAGGAGTCTTTCTGTGTTACTGTTTCCTTAATTTTTTGCCCTCAATTTTTGTTTTTTGTAGAACCATCAAATACACAGTAGCAATTGTCTAAACAGTTTGTGAAGTCCATGTAGAAATTGAACTGTCACCATCTTTGGAGTTCTTTTTGAAGAAAACTTCAATTGATAGTTTCTCTCTGTGTACCTTTGAAGGTTAGATATTGCTAAGAAAGCCAGCTATCATAATAATAATGATGATAGTAATATTTCCCATTTGAAGCATTTTGGTTCATAAAACATCTTATAAGCATTTCCCTTTGTTCCTAAAAACAATCCTGTGACTTACACTGGTCAGATCAGTTTTATCTATCTCCATTTTAGAGATGCTAAAACTGAATTTTAGAGATATTATGGCTTGCCAGTAGTTATACAGCTTGTGACTAGAAAACCTGAAACTTTCTCCAAGTCATTGTTCTTTCTGCCCTATGAAACATCCATTCTTGGTTTGACCTTCTCCTCTTTATTATTTGTTTAGGCCTTAATAATATTTTATCATTCCCCAAATACTTGTAAAAACAATTTTTAACATATTTAAGTTTTGAGTTCCAAATTCTGTCCTCTCTCTTTCCTAAGATGGTAAGCAATTTAATGTAGGTTATATGTGCTTAATCACATAACACATTTACATATAAGTTATTTTATGCAACAAAAAAAAAGCTAAAAGATAGAGAGAGGGAGGAATGAAAGGAGGGATGGAAGGATGGAAGGAAGGAGGGAAGTGAGAGGAAGAGGAAGAAGTCTTTCTGCCCTACACTCTTTCCTTAATTATTTTACTTTCTATCTGTGTTTGTGAAAAGAGTTATTTATACTGACAAAGTGGTTCAACAATTTTTCTTGCCTTCTTAGAATTTAGAAGGATTTTTATTGGTAATAATTTAGGTAGACCAAATTTCTCTTAAGAAGCTGTATAGGGAAAATAGAATTGATTTTTTTTTCCTTTCTTTTAAATGTTCCTCTTTGTAAGTGTATTTAAAATATATCCATTGACGTTCAAGCAAGTTATGCTTTGGAAAAAATAGCCCGCAGCTCCCTTCCCTATGACCACCAGATGGTGTACTCATGCATAGTGAGAATGGAAAGAGGGATTCAAGGAACAGACATGGAGATACAGGTCTCATTAAAGCAGTTAAATGAATGGTGTGGTATATTGAGATCTTGTAATAATGTTAGAACTAGTAATAGTAGCTTTTAATTTCACAAAGTGCTTCACATGCATTAATTCATTTGAAACTTCTAACATCCCATGACCTTATAAAGTAAGTATTTACTTACATTATTACCTCATTTTACAGAGGAGAAAAATGAGTTTCAGAGAGATTAAGGGACTTGTTCATGGTCAGATCTCTAGTGAGTGTCAAAGGTGGGACTCCTGACTTCAAGTGTAAAACTCTATTCACTATCCCATAACACAGCCTCTGAGTTATAACACAGTGACTGGCTTGGCTTGTTATTTTTGTTGTTGAGTAGTTTCAATCATGCCCAACTCTTCATGACCCCATTTAAGGTTGTCTTGGCAAAGATACTGGAATGTTTTTCCATTTCCTTCTCCAGCACATTTTTATAGACAAGGAAACTGAGGCAAACAGGGTTAAGTGACTAGTCCAGGGTTATACAGCTAGTAAGTGTCTGAAGCTGGTTTTGAATTCATTCCAGGCCCAACACTCGATCCACTGTACCATTTATCTGCCTGATGGCTTGACCTACTAATCCAGAAATCCCTGGTAGATCTGAGGTATGTGAGAAGACCAGTTCTAAGAAAAGAATAGTTAAGCTCCCCAGAGAAAAATTTTGTAATAGGTTTGTGCTTGAATTGAAGCAAAGTAGAACTTCGGAAAATGACATTTATATTCATCTGATCTGACCAAAAGTATCATGTTGAGGTATAACAAGAAATTTTATCTTTATATCCCCTTTAGCTTTTTGCCGACCAAGGTGGGATTGGCTCTGTGTGAATACTTGAGAGTCTTTGATGTAATGAATCACTTCAAAGGACGAGTAAAGAAGGAATGAAAACCAAACTCTAAGGAAGATATAAGTAATCCAAATCCAGTGCTGCCAAATATTTGTTATTTTGATGAATAAATGACAAATGCTATTTGACACAATTTCTGAACATTTCTAAAATACGCATACTACTACCCAGGTTAATATTTAGTTTTACCTAATCAGCCTACTACCTACCTAGCCTGAAATATATATGTATGTTATATGAGATTTTTTTTTCTATTCTAGGAGTGGGCTGATAGTCTTTTTTTCAAAGATCTAAGCCCAATCTTGACATGCCACTTGTACTCTATTTTGGGGGGGAAAGAGAGAGAATATCAGGTAGATAGCCAAACATCCAAATGTTGAGGTGACTTGAAGGAAGATTCCATGTGAACCAAACTGTGGCTGGCTACAGTGGGGGAAATAAAGGTTGCAGGGAGAGCTAAGTATTTACATAGGTGTCACCACACTTGCTCCCCTAACCACTTCTCTTTTTTCAGCATACTTAACCTAGTTCAGAGAAAGTTGGTCTCTCATCTTCTCCTCCCAAAACAGCAGCATAAGGATACCATCTATTTGCTCATCACTAAAACCTAGTTACCCGAGATACCAAATGGGATAGTTAAATTTCAGATATATCCAACCAAACAATTCTAGCTACTTCACATTACATAAATTTGCATAATTTTAGAAAAGTCTCTTAGGGAAATACTTTTTATTCTTTTAGAAAAGGGATCAGAAAGAGTAACTACCTCCCACCCCAGAAATGAACCTCACAATAAGATAGGCCTTTCTATAGGGCAGTTTCAGAATAATTTCCTTATTTTAAAATGATCCCAAATTATTCTGTGGCATTTAGTTTAGTATTTAATCTACTAGATCAATCTAGTGTTTGTAAATTAGAATTTACTCAATTTTTTTATAGAGAATAAAAAAATTTGTATATGTTCATACTCTCCAATAGTGTTATGCTATCCAATTGATTGTATTTTTATACCAGTTTGAAACTGCTCTTCATCTCTACAAAACTCTTTACCATTAAGAAAATTTTACAGCTCAGCTATTTTTTGATAGCACCTTCAAGACTAATTATGGAAGACCTATTTTAAATTCCTTCCATTCCTTTCCCCTGCCCTGACTTTTTTTGTAGAAAAGAATAAGGAATATCCTAGAAGATCCTTAGTAAAATGACAAGATGGAAATATTTGAAAATCAGTGGTCCTCCATCAGTGATATGGAAGTGTTTGGATGATTAGGAAGTAATCTGCACCCTGCCTGTGGTTTTTAAAGCCTTAGCCTTTTGCAACTTGTATAACAAATCTTTATCTTCATTTACTTGTATTTCTTCTCTGTTCTATCATCTCCTTTTTGTTGTTCATTGTATAACTCAGGATCTTGATTAATAACTGCTGAGAATCTGGGAAAATAAAGATAATACACAATACAAAACAAGGAGGTGTCTCTTTTGTGCCAAAACATAGAAAAAGCATTTTATTTCATAAAAAAAAACTTCATACATTCAGTCATTCACTCAAGAGGCATTTTCTAAGTATCTCATTTTTACCAAGCACTAAGCTAGATGCTATAAAGACAAAGTCATTTTCAGTCACATCTGACTCTTCATGACACCACTGAGATTTTCTTGGCAAAGACACTGGAGTAGTTTGCCATTTCCTTCTCCAACTCATTTTATAAATGAGGAGACAGGCAAATAGGATTAAGTGACTTGCCCAGGATCACACTACTAATAAGGATCTGAAGCTAGATTTAAACTCAGTAATATGAGTCTTCTTGACCCCATGGAGTGCCATGATTCTGCCTACTGTGCCATCTAGCTGCCCAGAACAAACAACATTATAGTGTACAACAACAGCAACAACAACAACAAAAAAATCAGTTGCCCTTTCAAAAAAAAAATGGGAGTAGGCTGACTAATGCTCCAATTTCTTCAGTTGCAAAGTTAATTAAAAACAGCATAATATCACTCCTATATTACAGTCATTTATCATGCTACTCTTAGGACCTATTTATTTAGTTAAGGAATGAAGGCAGAAACTAAAGAAATGGAAGCTGACAAAAGGCTAGAGAACATAGTAGGCATCCACTACATCATAGCACAGCTTACAACAATTATTTCTAATTGGAATTGCTGCAACAGAATCACACAATTCAATTGCAGCTTCACAGTGCCTATAAAATTGTCTAAACAAATTCAGATCCTACTTTAAAAAGTTCATATTCAAAAGTGAGAGACCACATGTCAAATAGAAAGATTGACCATAAATATTGAGGTAATTTAGTGCCACTGGCTATCAAATGAACTTGGCTTATGTTTTCCATTTTCTATCCATGGGCTCATTCAAAATACAAAATGAGTAGGGATAACACTTATACACCACACTTCCCAGAAGGGAATAAGGCAATAGGACTCAAGTGTAAAACCTTGTATTTAAGTAATACCCCTTCTGGTTCCTATGTATGTATCACCAACAGACATTGTCCTTTCCCTCCAGGACCACATCATCCTGTGATGACAGAAAAAGCAAGATACTTTCTTCCTGATACAGTATTTTTGATTGTAGGTGAGAAATTGGAGAGAAACGGTATGACCTAGTGATTGTTTTTTTAATTTTTTCCATGTCAAAGACAGGCCCAAGAAACATATGGAAAACTTGTCAGCAATCCACTTTTCATTTCCCCAGAGGTCTAGCACCAGCATGCTACCTGGCACTAAGAGGACTTCATTCTGAAAATTGGAGAGAGTGTGGATGGGAAGTTGCAGAGTTAGAATCTGAGATAGTAAAGACCATATACCAGAAGGACAGAAGAGCAGAGGAATGAGAAAGGACAGCAACAAGTTCTTTGAAAATGATAATTTCCTTACCCACAGAATGGAATGCTTTAGATAAATCTGAGTAGTCCAAATAGGCAGGCAGTTTAAGTCTTTTCCAGCATTTTCTTGGCATTTCCAGCCAAATAATAGGAAAGGATTTCCCTAAACTGAGCTAATTTGTCCCAATCATTAGAGAAGGGAAAGAAGATGGGTATTTGTTCCTAAACTTGCACTCTTAAAAAAAAAAAAGTAAATAGTCCTCTCAAAAAAATTAGTAGAGGATTGGGGGGGGGGGTGATTAATGATGGCATGTGGAAGACAATTTAACCTTATTTCTTGGTTCATAAATGCTCTGTCCTGAGTAAAATAAGTGATCCTTCTAGTCTACTATTCTGTTTCTGACAAAATATTCTGGAGAGATATTTTGTGGGAGATTATGATCCATCATGGACAGCTAAATGGTACAGTGAATCATGTTCCTGAGTTAAAATCTAGCTTCAAACACTAGCCATGTGACTCTGGGCAAATCATTTAACCCTGTTTGCCTTAGTTTCCTTATGTCTAAAATGAGCTGGAGAAGGAAATGACAAATCACTCTCAAAGGGAATCACAAAAATTTGCACATGACTGAAATGACAATAACAATTCTTCATGGTTCTTCAAGGTACTGTGCCAAGGTATTGGACCAAAGATTTTTACTGATAATATCTAACTGGATCTGTAGTCTCATTGCTATGAGAATCACTTCTAGGAGACCAGCTCCTATCTAGCAGATTCTGTAATGACTAGTAGAGTAGATAGGGAATTGTACTTGAAGACTAGGTTTAAATCCTACCTTAGACAATAGTTCGGTCACCCTCAATAAGTCACTAAAACTCTCCATGCGTCAGTTTCTTCATCAGTAAAAGTAAGCATTTGAACTTCATAGCCTCTAAAGTCCCTTCCAGTTCTAAATCTATGATCCTGTGATTTAAGTCTTCATTGGGTCTATTAATTTGTTCCAGCCTATACAATGTCTTGGGGCAGTACTTTCCATACATTTGTTTTAAGCAGTGTAAATGTCACAAAATTACCTTTGAAAAAGTCCCTAATTATTTGAGCACCCTTTCCTGCCCTTCCAATATTTTCAGAGTGAAAGAACCAATAGTTCTTCAGATTTTGCTTGGAGAATTATGTACAATCTGAGTCCCACATTTTAAGAGGGATATTAATCAATTTAAGAAAAGACAAAGAATGATGACAAGAATGTTGAGGTATCTGAAAAAAAAAGTCATATGGGGAATATTTGAAGGCAGCTATTATGTTGAACCTGGAGAAGAGCAGACTTAGGAGGCAAAGGCTGTTAGGCTGTGGGCAGCTACAGAGGACAGAATGAAGACTAAAGGATGAAGATTGAAGGAGACAGATGGCAGATTCCATAGAAAGAATTTTCATAAAAAATAAAAAGCAATGTCCTGTCTTTTAAGATATTGAGTTCTTCATTGTACATAGTAACTGCAAGATTGTGGGATTATCAACTATGATAGCCTTCATTCTTCTCAGCAATGTGGTGATCCAAAACAATTCCAATAGACTTGGAATAAAAAAAATGCCATCCATATCAAGAGGGAGAACTATGGAGACTGAAGGCAGATCAAAGCATACTGTTTTTACCTTTTGTTTTGTTTTGCTTTTCTTTGTTGTGGTTTTTCTCTTTTGCTCTGATTTTTCATGACAAATAAATGGAAATATATAACCTTTATCAGATTGCTTGATGTCTTGGGGAAGATAGAGGTAAGGGAGGGAGGAAGAAAAAAATTTGGGACACAAAATCTTATAAAAATGAATGTTGAAAGCTATTTTTATATATAATTGGAAAAATAAAATACTATCGAGAAAAAAAAAAAAAGATAGTGAGTTCTCCATAATGGAGGTACTGGAAAAGTGGTCAGATTTTTGTAGTCAGAGCTCCTGCATCAGGTTGGAAATTGAATTGGAAAATCTCCATGGTCCCTTTCAACACATCCTAAAGAGGAACACCTATGTCCTACCCCCTAGTTGGGCATAACCCCAAAAATTAAATCATGGATATTTCTATATGTCCCCTATTTTGGTAATTTCATCAACTACCACTGGCTTAAGAGGACACTAATATCTATTAAGCACCTATTTTATGCTAGGCACTGTGCTAAGCTCCTTGCAAATATCTCATTTGAACTTTCCAACAACTTTGGAAAGTAGAAGTTATTATTATCCTTGTTTTACAGTTGAGAAAACAGGTGTTCAGATATCAAGTGACTTGCCCAGGATCATGCAGTCCTACATTACCAGCTAGAAATCAGCTGGACATGCCCAAATGAACACTCCATAGATTGCAAGCATAATTGGTACAGAATGAAATTTATTATTTCCTCCCTAAAACTCCTTTTCCAAACTTTCCTATTTCTATTGAGGCTACATCCTTTTAGTCGCCCATCACTCAATCAGTGAGGATTGATTTAGCTCTTGTTCTGTGCCAAACACTGTTCTAGACACAAGGAAACAAAATTAAAAAGAGAGCCTTTATTATCAGGGACCTTACATTCTGCTAGAGGAATGCAACACATAACTAACTGTTCTCATGAAGAATTGTAAAGGTTTAAAACAAAAACAAAAAAAGAATAGTAAGGGTTACCATAAAAGAGAAAATTACCAGCCTCTTATGTTCCCAGCACTAAGCTAAATCCTTGAGATACAAATATAAAAGCAAAAGCAGTCCATCCCTCAAAGAACTTATACATTGTTATGCTTATACAACATTATTTTCCAGTATTAATAATCTAAAAGAAAGAATGTCTATGAGTGAAGATTAATTGGTGAGGTGATTAGTATTTCATTACTGATTTAATTCCCAACATTGAATTAAAATTAAATTCACCCTTATTACAATCCCAGGTATTTTGGAATTGGGAGGAGAAGAAGAAAGAGGAAGGGAAAAAAAAAAAGAAGAAGAAGATGAATGAGAAGGAGTATTTACTGTTGTACTGGTTTGTTGTAGTTTTGTTAGGGTAATGATGGTGATGATTGTGATTATGATTATTGGAGTTGTTTTCTCATGCAAAGGGACAGAAAAAGTAAATAATGATTAGGGAGAGAGATAGGGAGAGGGACAGAGATTGGGGAGAGAGAAGTAATGTAGAAAGAGAAATGAACTCTGACAGTGGACTTGGGAGCTAGGAGCCCCCAATTCAATGCCACCTTTGCTACTTGAGTTCACTTGAGCAAGTAACAAATCTCTCTGATCCTCCATTTTTCTCATCTGTAAAATGAGGGGGATTATAGTAAATGACCCCAGAGGTCCTTTCCAGCTTTAGACCTAGGATCCTGTGATCTTCAATTTAAACTAATAAAGTTATTAAGTCCTTGCCAGAAGGTGCTGTTTCATTATGTTGTTTAGAAGTAAAAACAGTGCTCCTAAAATATAGTTTCTGTGTTTTTTTTTTTTTTTCTGGGTTTTGTTTGTTTAATATAGTGTAATTGGGGAAAGGCCTAGTGAGTATGGGGAATCGCCAAACCTGAGTCATTTCCTACAATGTGCATTAAATGGCCACATTTTGTTGTACTTACTGGATGTTTTACATACTACTGTATGTTACTCACAAGGTCTTGCACAGTGAAATGCTCTGGCTAGTAATGAGGATGACTAATTCATTAACCTTAATGCAGAGGCTGGATTCTTTTGAGAAACTTTGCTAAATAAACACAAATGAGTTTGCAGGGACATGTACAGTGTGGGTGAGTTCGGGGTGTGTGCCTTCTCCTTCCATGGATGTTGTTTAATATTGTGAAACCTGTTTTGAGGAGAGGTATTCCAGCCTCCCCAGGCAATCATTTCAATAAAGATTTAATCCAATCAGGCCTCTGGTTCTTAAAGAGAACAAAAGCTCCACTCTTAAGTTGTGAAACAGAAAACTTTTGTTTCAAATTTAGGAACCATGGTACTAGTACAGAAAAAGTCATTCGTAAGATTATGAATTTCTACCATAAGAGGAAAAAAAAGTGTTTTTTTTAAGCCCCAAAATAAGACTATCATTTAAATAAAAAAGAGTAACAATGCTTCATCATAAGGAAAAAACAAATTAAGGGCAGAAAAATTAGATTCTCCTTTGTCGATACACACGGAGCTCTTTCCCTGAGAAATGTATTGCTGAAAGAATGATGTTTTAATACAAAGGGTTTTAACCCTTTTTTGTAGCATAGACATCTTGTGCAATTTGGTGAAGCCTTTTCACAATAATGGTTTCAAATTCATAAAACAAAATATATGGAGTTATAAAGGAAATCAATCATATTGATACACAATTATTCCAAAAAATTAAAAAAACCTAAGGAACTTCATATAGCCCCAGTTTTAATAACTCTGAGAGAACTTCATTCTTAAATAAAAACTATCACAAACCTTTTTTTTTCCACCTAGAGAACCACCTTTTTCATCTATTCTCCCTTTCCTGAGCTTAGAATTAAATTTACTGTATCATGCTTCCTTATATAGTGGTGATACCTTTGATGTCTCCTCATTTTGTTCAGTATAAAGTCTTCCTAAGCCCTAAGGAAATGTGCTACAATTGATAGAAACAGTTAGAAATGCCTTGAGCCACATCTACAAGGAAAACATTGCCTTCTTCCTTCCTCTTTCTTAGGGAAGACACGTTTTGCCTTATATATGCCTGAGTCATCCAAAACATTTGCCAAGTACATATTTCTAGAAGGCACAAAGGTACAAACCAGAAAGGAGCTGTGGCTCCAGGGGTGCCAGATGGAGACTGAGGATGCTCACCCACAGTAAAGCTGCAATGACTCTGTGAGAGTGATTCCTCTCTAGGTCAAAATGATCTTTTTGGACTGAGACTTCTGTTTCAGGGCTGATACCATGAGCAGAACTATAGGAATTCTGAACTTTTTCATGCTCTGGACTCCCTTAACTTTTCTACTGAAGCCTATGGCCCCCTTGTCAGCAGGAATGTTTTAAAATTACAAGATTACAAAGGAAATCAGTTATTGAAATATAGTTATCAAAATAGTTTTTAAAAGTTCATGACAGGCAGTTTTCAGATGAAAAAATTAAAACTACCCTATAGTCATATGAAAAAATGCTCCATTTCACTATTGATAGAGAAATAAAAAATTAAAATAACTCTGAAGTACTCCCTCAGATTGGCTAACATGACAGAAAAAGATAATGATAAATGTTGGAGTGGATGTGAGAAAACTGGGACACTAATGCATTGTTGGTGGAGTTGTAAACTGTCCCATTCATTGAAGAAAGCAATTTGTAACTATTCCCAAAGGGCTATAAAACTGTGAATACCCTTTGATCTATCAGTGGCTCTACTGAGTCTGTATCCCAAAGAGATCATAAAAAAAGGAAAAGAAACCCATGTGTGTAAAAATGTTTATAGCAGCTCTTTTTGTGGTAGCAAAAAAGTGGAAAATGAATAGATGCCCTTTAATTGGGGAATGGCTGAATAAGTAGTGGTTTATGAAGGTAATAGAATATTATTGTTCTATAAAAAATGATGAGCAAGCTGATTTCAGAAAAACCTGACAAGGCTTACACAAACTGATGTTATCAATTGATGTCATGTTTGTGATGTTTATTTAAAGTGAACAGAACCAAGAGAACATTGCATATAACAACACTGTATGATCAACTTTGATAGACTTAGCTCTTCTCAGGACCACAGTGATCCAAGACAATTCCAATAGACTTGGGATAAAAAATGCTATCAACATCCAGAGACCAAATGTGAATCAAAGTATATTCTTTTCCCTTTTTTTCCCCTCATTTTTTTCCTTTTGTTCTGATTTTTCTTTCACAATATAACTAATATGGAAATATGCTTTAAATTATTGCACATGTGTAACCTATATCAGACTGATTTCTGTCTTGAAGAGGAGTGAAGTAAAGGAGGAAGGAAGGAAAAATTTGGAACTCAAAATCTTACCAAAATGAATGTTGAAAATTACCTTTACATGTAATTGGAAAAATAAAATATTATTGAGGAAAAATAAATAAATAACTTGCAGACCAAATTATATGCTAAGTATATTATAAAACAGCAATTTGCATGCTCAGATGTTAAAATGAGAAATAGGTTCCATCAGAAAAAAGTCCAGAAAAGCATAGGCATGTGCTACAGAAAAAGAATGAATCTATTTTCTGATGTGATCTGTTTTCAAAACAGCTGCTATTTACCACTCTTCATAGGAGCAAAGAATGGGACAAAAAATGAGTACATTCTATTGGGGAATGATAGAAAAGAATGTATTTCATAAATGTGATAGAATATCATTGTACATGATTTGGGAATGAAATTGGGAAAATAACAATAACAAGTGTTTATAAACATAGAATTGTTGTGTTTTACATGGTATCTCATTTGATCATCACAACAACCTTGTGAAGTAGGTACAATTATTATCTTCATTTTACTAATGAGAAAAATGAGACTGAGAGATGTAAAGTGCCTTGAGTGAGGGCTAGTAAATATGTAAACCAATATCTGAATTTTGGTCTTCCTAATTCCAGAGCCAACATTTAAGTCACTGTGCCAAATAGCTGCCTTGCTGCTATGATAAAGGAATACATCTGTAAAAAAAAAAAGATCTAGGGTGCCCCCAATGTGTAAAGAGCTTTAAGATCTTTCTCTTCTTGGGAGGGTAATGAAATTCCTTTGGAGGTGGCCTTCACTTGTAATGTAAATACCAATGATGGGTGTGGGTGCTGAGGGAAATCTTTCACTCAGTAAATAACCTCACCCTCTGGTAAGCTGCTGAAAGGGTAGGTACAAGTATAAGGGAGCAAATATGTATATATACATTAACAAAGAAATACAAAAGAATAGTCATATGATTCACCTGAAAGGCTACCACTTATTATCCACTTCTTTCTGTGCAAACTTTCATCTACCCCAAGGGATTTATCTATTCCAGGGGATTTAAAAATTCACTTCAGGTTATTGATGTCTCTGTTTGTACTCTCTCCTACATATCAATTTCCAGATGGCTAATGAATAAAATCATCCAGTGACTGAAAAGGTTTATGAATTCATGAATTGGGAGGATAGAGGAAGAAGAGAGAAGGGGAAAGACAGATAGACAGACAGAGACAGGGAGAGATGGGAAGAAAGAGGAAAAGAGAGGGGGAAGAGAGGAGAAGGGAAAGAGAGAAGATGAAGAAGAAAGAAGAGGAGAGGAGAGGGGGGAAAGAGGGGAGAAGAAAGGAAGGAAGGAGGAGAGGAGAGGAGAGGGGAGGATAGAGGAAAAGAAGGAAAAGGAGGAGAAGATAGGAGGAGAGGAGAGGAAAGGGGAATCATTACTTTGCCACTTCCCCATAAACATCTTGGTTTAGGCATAGATGCATCTCCTGCTTTTCCAGGACTAACCCATTTTCACAAATTTTATGCACAATAATAATGCTAATTACATAGCGATTAATGGCCATTCATTTTCTTATAGATGATGAGAAATAGATGGCATGATAACAGAGAGGAAAACAAAAAAGTAGATGGGTACAATTCATTACACATACAGATGTATGATTTCCAGCTCCAAACACTTCTGACTACTGGAGTAAAACATGACTTTCTAATTAGTTTCCCTCTTCTTTAATGTTGAGGAAGAAAAGAGATACCTCAAAAGTTAGAGGAGTAGTATTTCTTAGATTTAGAGGCAGGGGAGATAGGTGATGGTTAAGAGTTATTACTAATTATTACTAGTCATTAATTCATACATTTTTATCAGCATAGCAAAACATCCTCAGCCACAATAATGCTGCATCACATCATGATTTCTTTGAAAGGAAGAAATGAAGAAGAGAACATTTGTACCAAATATCTATCCATATTGCACTAAGATGGAAGATGTAAAATGAATGGTAAACCTGTTTATTTACTTTTTCTAATATTTTTCTCCCTGAATTCTCGTCAATATTCACCAGTCCTGCCACATCAGTGCTGATGGATTCTAGGGAAACACTGGGAATGAGAAACAAAAGAAACATATATTTATTACAGATACACTGTAAATAAAAGATCATTAAAATGAAGTCAAACATTGAATGATTAAAGAACCTGAAATGGTCCCAGAGAATAATCAGCCAATCATCATACATTTATTAAGTGTCTAATATGTTTCAGGCAGACTGATATAGCAAGTAGAGAGGTGGTCTAAGAACCAAGAAGATGTGAGTTCAAATCTTGCTCTTGACACATACTGGATAAAGGATCCTGGTAAGGATCCTGGCAAGCCATTTAATCTCTTGGTGCTCTGGATAATTCTCTAAAACTTTAAATCGCCAAGCCAGAGCCAAATTGGGGAAGAAAAGGCAAGAACCTGCTTGAGCTTTCCCAAATTCCCATCCAAACACCTTTAAATAATGATTCAAAACAAATCGTAGGGCAGCAAAACCCACAAAAGGATAGGGTGAAATGATTTTCCAGCCCAAGACCACTTAGAAGGTTGGCAGGTTATCTGTTGCACCAGGGGAAAATGAAGCTAGCCAGTGCAGACAAGGTCTTTGCAAGACAGCAGTAAACCTTGGGAGCAACCAAATGGGAGCAATGGATTCTGGAGTTCTCAGCCCACAGAGAATAAGGGGGCCAGATAACTGTTAAGAAGGAGATTACAGGGGTCCTTTTGCTGGTATTAGGTTTCAGACTCTGTTACATTATCATATGCTTGTGTTACAGTCCTGGATCCCAGGACCAAGGCAAGGAGAAGCACTAGTTCACAGAGCCTGTGGGTGCAAGGGAATGAGAATCCTGGTCACAGTTTCAAGGAGGAAAAGAACTCCAGAATAGCTCTGAAAAGAGTTGCACAAAAAACCTGAAGCTTGGCATGGTGCCTCCCTTCCAACCCCAGAGCAGAGCCTAACTTTAACACAAAAATAAAAATCAAAAAGTAGGTTGGGAAAATTAGCAAACAATAAAATAACAATAATTTAAAAAATTAAATCCTGCCAATAGAAAGTTACTTTGGTGACAAGGAAAATCAAAACAAACTCAAAATAATATAATACAGTCAACACTGCTATATCCAAAGCCTCAAAGAAAAATGTGAATTGGTCTTAACCTCAAAAAGAATTCACGGAATAGCTCAAAAACAATTTTAAAAATCAACTGGGAGGAATAGAAGAAAGATTGGGACAAGAAATGAGTGATGCAAGAAAATAGTGGGGGGGAGGGTCAGCAGAACCAAGATGATGGAAAATAGACAGGACATCACTTGAACTCTCCCCAGATTCCCTTAGAATCAGTGCTAGATCAAGACTCTGAATAATTTTGGAGTGATAGAACCCACACATTTACATTGTAATAATTTTCCAACTTAAGATATCTTGGAAGGACTTGTCTCAACTGGGCAAGGGAAACATGGTCTAGTACAGACCAAGCTCAGTGAGGCCCAGAAAGGGGCCTGAACAGGAAGCTCTCAGGCAAAGTACAGCAGTGTTGGATATTCAGTTTTGGTTCAGAAGGCCAGTGGATCAACTGTGAGACTTCCAAGGCAATCACAAAAGAAAAATTGTAAGTATCTGAATCCCAAGGGTAAGAGCATAAGTGTGATTTGACCAAGTTCACTCAGCTACAATGGGAAATCCTGCAGCACAATCTGCCACAAGACATTCTGTGAAAGGTCCCTCTATTCCTGAAAAAGAAGTTTGGAAAATCTCTCCTGTGCCCTAGGAGCAGAGCTCAACTTTTTAAAATGAGCAAAAAAAAAAAAAAACTCCTCTGATCATAGAGAGCTATTATGGAGATAGGGAAGATCAGAACATAAATCCAAAAGAAGACAGCTATAGCAAAATGCCTACAGGAGAAGTTTAAAAGGGGAATATGAAATAATACTAAAGGCTCTCTTGGAAGAACTTTAAAAGGATCTTTAAAGAGACATATAAAAAATAAGGAAAAGAAATGGGAGCTATGCAGGAAAATTATGAAAGTTTTTTGGGGAAAGCCAACAGTTTGAAAAAGGAAGCATAGCAGTTGACTGAAGAAAGCAACTTCTAAAAGAACAAATTTGGCAAAATGAAAAAAATATAAACTGAAGAAAACAACTTCTTAAAAAATAAATTTTGTGAAGTGGAAAAAGAAAACAACTCCTTAAAGAATAGAATTGGTGAAATAGGGGAAAAAATCCACTGAACAAAACAACATTTTTAAAAGTACAATTGGCCAAATACAAAAGGAAGTAAAAAAAAGCTAACTGAAGAAAATCATTCTCTAAAAATTAGAATTGAACTAATAGAAGCGAATGATTCAATAAGATATCAGGAATCAGTCAAACAATTTTTTTAAATAAAAAAAAAATAGAAGAAAATGTAAAATACCTCACTGGAAAAACAACTGATGTAGAAAATAGATGCAGGGGAGACAATCTAAGAATTATTGGACAACCTGAAAGCCATGATCAAAAAAAAAAAAAAAAAAAAAAAGAGCCTAGACAACATCCTTAAATCATTAAGAAAACTGCCCTGATGTCCTTAGAACCAAAGGGTAAAATAGTCATTGAAAGAATCCACCAATTACCTCTTGAAAGAGACTCCAAAATGAAAACTCCAAGGAATGTTGTAGCTAAATTCCAGAATTATCAGACCAAGGAAAAAATACTTTAAGCAGTCAGAAAGAAACAATTCAAACATTGAGGAGCCACATTCAGGATTACCTAGGACCTAGCAGCTTCTACATTAAAGGATGGGAGGGCCTGGAATATGATATTCTAGAAGGCAAAGGAATTTGGACTACAACCAAGAATCAACCAGAAAAATTAAGCACTATATCTCAGGGGAAGAGATGGATATTCAATGAAATAAGGGGTTTTCAATCATTTCTAAAGAAAAGAGCAGAATTGAACATAAAATTTGATTTTTAAATATGACTCAAGAAAAACATAAAAATGTAAGCAAGGAAGAAAAAACATTAAAAAAAAAACTGAATAGGCCAAATGGCAAAACAGGTACAAAAATCAATGGAAGAAAAGAACTCTTTCAAAAACAAAATTGACCACACAGAAAAAGATTCACAAAAATTCACTGGAAAATAAACTCCTTAAAATGTAGAATTGGTTAAATGGAAAATGAGGTATAAAAGTTCATTTAAAAAATGATTCCTTCAAAATTAAAATTGGAAAAAATGAAAGCTAATGGCTCTATGAGACATAAAACAAAATTTAAAAAAATTTTTAAATAGAAGAAAATGTGAAATATCTCATTGGAAAAACAAGTGACCTGGAAAATATATCAAGGAGAGACAATTTTAAAATTATTGGACTACCCAAAAACTATAATGGAAAAAATAGAACCTATACATTATTTTTTGAGAAATTGCCAAGTTAGAGAAATACAAATTAAAACAACTCTGAAGTTCCAACTCATCTATCAGATTTTTAATATGACAAAAAAAGAAAATGATAAATCTTGAAGAAATGTGAAAAAATGTAAACATTAATTCGCTATTGATGAAGTTGTGAACTGATCCAACCATTCTGAGGGCAATTTGGAACTAAGCTCAAAGAGCAATCAAACCATGCATACCTTTGACCCAGTAATACCTCTACTAGATCTGTATCACAAAGAGATCATTTAAAAAGAAAAGAAAAAACCAATATGTACAAAAATATTTATATCAACTCTTTTTTGTGGTGGCAAAGAATTGGAAACTGAAGGAATGCTCTTCCGTTGAGAAATGGCTGGACAAATTGTAGTATGTCAATGGAATGGAATAGTATTGTGCTTTAAGAAATGTTGAGCAGGCAGATTTTAGAAAAATCTAGTAAGAATTACATGAACTGTTGCAGAGTGAAGTGAGTGGAACCAAGAGAACTTTGTATACAGTAATAGCAACATTGTGAAAGGATCAACTATGAATAGCTTAGCTCTTTTCAACAATACAATGATCCAAGATAATTACAAAGAACTGATTATGTAAAATGCTGTCCACATCTAGAGAAAGAACTGATGGAATCTGAATACAAATCAAAGCGTACTATTTTCACTTTCCTCTTTTTTTTTTTCTTTTGGCTTTTTCTTCTTTCACAACATGACTAACATGAAAATATGTTTTACATGATAACACATGTATAGCCTATTTAATATTCTTACTTTTTTAGGAAAGGGGGAGGGAAAGAAGGAAAGGAAAAAGCTTTGGAACTCAATTTTTTTTAATGAATGCTAAAAATTATCTTTACATGTAAGTGGAAAAAATACTATTAAAAAAAAGAAAGAAAGAAACTATCAAGGAAAAACCAACCTGATATTCTAGAACTACAGGGTAAAATAGAAATTGAAAGAATCCATCAACTGCCCCTTAAAAAAGATAACAAAATTAAAACTCCCAGGAATACTGTAGCCAAATTCCAGCCCTTCCAAGTCAAGGAGATAATATTTCAAGCAACCAAAAAGAAAAAATTATAATATCAGAGGGCCACAGTCCAAATAACATAAGATCTAGCGCTTCTACATGAAAGGATCTTGGAATGTGATATTCTGTAGAGCAAAAGAACTAGGATTATAAGAATCACTTCTCCAGAAAAACTGAATATAATCTTTCAAGAGAAAAAAATGAATATTCAGCGAAATGGAGGACTTTCAATCTTTCTTGATGATACGACCAGAGCTGAATAGGAAATATGATTTTCAAACATAAGACTTGAGAAAAGCACCAAAAAAAGCAAAAAGAAAAAAAAATAGGAGAGAGAAATCATATAAGATTCAATAAGCTTTAAATGTTTACATTCCTACACAAGAAGATGGCACTTATAACTTCTAAGAATTTTATCATTGGTAATTAAGGCAGTTAGAGGATGTACTTATAGACAAGGGGAATAGTTATAATTTTAATATGATGGGATGATATTTAAAATAAATAAATAAGGGATGAGAAAGAGGAATACACTAGAAGATGGGAAAAAGGAGGGGTGGAATGGGGTAAGTCATCTCACATAAAAATAGGATGAAAGAGCTTTTACAGTAGAAAGGAAGATGGAGGTGATGGGGAAGTGCTTGTGCTTGAAAGTCACTCTTATCAAAATTGGCTCAAAGAGGAAATAACATACACACTGAGAATTCTATCCTACCCTACAGAAAAGTAGGATAGGAAGAGAAGATAAAAAGGGGACAGACAAGGTGAAAAAAGAGAAAGAGTAGGATAAATAAGAATGAGGGGATTGGATGGAGATAAATACATAAGTAATCATACCAGTAAAAAATTGTGTTAAGGCATATTTCTTGGATAAAGACTTCATATTTCAAATATATAAAGACCTGAGTAAAATTTGCAAAAATAAGAGCCATTCCCTAATTGACATATGGTCAAAAGATAGGAACAAACAGTTTTCAGATGAAGTTATCAAAGCTATCTATAATGATATGAAAAACTAGTCTAAAACACTATTGATTAGAGAAAGACAAGTTAAAACAATTCTGAGGTACCACTTATCAGATTGATTAATGTGACAGGAAAGGAAAATAACAAATGTTGGAAAGAATGTGGAAAAAATGAGATACTAATGTTGGTGGAGCTGTGAACTGATTCAACCATTCTGGAACTATGCCCAGAAGGTTATTAAAAAACATGTATAACAGTTGACTCAGAAATGCTGGGTTTTTATCCCAAAGAGATTTTTAAAAATAAGAGAAAAAGGATCTGAACATACAAAAATATTTATAGCAGTTCTTTTTATGGTGGCAACAAATTGGAAATTGGCTGAATGTCCATAGATTGTAGAATACTTGAACGTTATGATATATAATTGTGATGAACTATTGTAGTATAAGAAATAAAGAGCAGGATGTTTTCAGAAACACCTGGAAAGACTTAAATGAACTGATACAAAGTGAAATGAACAGAACCAGGGAAACATTGTACATAGTAATAGCAATATTGTACAATGATCAATTGTAAAAGACTTACTATTCTCAGCAATAAAATGATCCAAAATAACTCTAAAGAACGTATTATAAAAAAGTTACCCATATTCAGAAAAATAACTGGTGGAATCTGAATGCATATTGAAGCATCCTTTTTTTTTTTCTTGATGTTTTGTTCTGTGTTTTCTTTCACAACATGACTAATATGGAAATATTTTGCATGACTACACATGTATAAATTGCTTGCTTTCTTAATAAAGGGAAAGGGAAGGAGGGAGAGAATTTGGAATTCAATTGTTTTAAAAAATGGATGTTACATTACATGCAATTAGGGAAAAAAAAATGAAATGTTAAACAAATCTGTAAATCACAATAAAGTTTCTGGCCTGCATTGGTAAGGAAGAGTTTCCTCATCTTGAAGTATCCAATATTAATGACATGATAGATCTCATTCTTATTTTCTATAGGGATGCAAGAAAAAAAAAAAAAAGAAAACCCAGAACAGATAATGTAACATATCTTTCTCTTTCTGGTAGGGAATGAAAGATGGGTTAAATTATAGAGGCATAATGTCAAATAAAATCATCATATTAGATGTTTGTACTTAGATGATTTTCTTTGTTGAATGGGAAACTTCAATCCATAGACTGAAGAGAAGGGGGATAGGGAACATTTCCCAAAGTAACTATAATATAGAAATAAAAGGCATCAATAAAACATCTTTAAAAAGACTACTACTGTAACAGTGTTGTTTTCTGTGCAGCTAGAGGAGAAATTCTTTAACTTCTATAATTCTGCCATATAAAAATATACTTTATATAATTTGGACTATATATGATATATGTATACTTCATGTTTTATATATATATATGACATATATTTAAAATATGCTATATTTACCACTTGAATATATCCAAGAAATAACCTAGAATCACAGAACTTCTGGGTTACAGTAGATTCAGAAATCATTTAGCCCAATTTATACATTTAAAAAGAATCTCTCAGTATAGAGACTGAATATGAATCAAAGCATAGTATTTTCACCTTTTTGTTGTTATTTTGCTTTTTTTTCTCATGACTTTTTTTTAACCTTTTTATCTGATTTTTCTTGTGCTGCATAACAAATATGGAAATATGTTTAGAAGAATTGCATATGTTTAACCTAATTTGGATTACTTGGGAGGGGATGAAGGGAGAGAGAG
Source organism: Myrmecobius fasciatus (assembly GCA_023553655.1). Taxonomy (NCBI): domain Eukaryota; kingdom Metazoa; phylum Chordata; class Mammalia; order Dasyuromorphia; family Myrmecobiidae; genus Myrmecobius; species Myrmecobius fasciatus. The sequence continues at coordinate 145,256 of JAJPUD010004477.1, forward strand.
AGAAAAACCACTTAACCCTGTTTGCCTCAGTTTTCTCTCTGTAAAATGAGCTGGAGAAGGAAATAGCAAACTACTCCATTATCTTTGTCAAGAAAATCCCAGACAGGCTCACAAAAAGTAGGGCATGAGTGAAACCACTGAACAACAATAACACAAGATCATTTATGTTTCTCTTTCTTTTTTATCTTTACCCCAAACCTTTCCATCATGTTTCCCTTTCTCTCATCCTCTGCTTTGTTCCAGGTTCCTGGATTTCCCCAAAAAGTATATATTCCCTTTTCATATAACATTACTAGAGCACTTCATTGTTATTCTGTTATTGTTATTCATTAGTATAATAAAAAGAAGCTTATTATTATTTTAACCATTTAAAATGTAATAATAAATAATAATAGGTAGCCTTCTAAGGCTTACAAAACATTTCTTGTACAATTTCTTATTTGTAAACAATATACATCCTCTACTTTGTCACTTTGATCATTAGTTCTGTCCTGCAGATCTTAAATTTACATGCTTATTACCATTTTTGATTTCTGATATGAGCAAGAATATCTATACTGCACATAGGTGCAGAAAAGTGTGTGGAAGGTGTTGCCAAGAACACAGCTTTCTCTGATCTTCAGACAGTTTCATTCTGGAGCTCTACACTGTTCTTTGTGACCAAGACCTATGCTTGTAGCATAGTCCAGTACATGACTTCCCAAGGACATATTCAAAACATAATAACTTACATTTATATATATATATATATTTTAAGATCTGCAAAAATTGCAAAAAAAAAAACCTGCAAATCACAAAACATCTGCAAAAATAACAACTATATGAGCACTGGGCCCAGAATAAGGAAAACTCATCTTCCTGAATTCAAATCTGGTTTCAGATACTTACTAGCTGTGAGACCCAGGGCACTTAATCCTGTTTACCTAGGTTTCCTCATTTGTAAAATGAACTAGAGAAGGAAATGACAAACCACTACAGTATCTTTGGCAAAAACAAAAAAGCAAATGGTGTCACAAAGAGTTGAAGATGACTGAACTGACAGAACAAAAATGACAGAACAAAGAAACAGAGATACATACACATGTATACATGTGTGAAAGCATGTTTATACATGCATATACATGTGTGTGTGAGTGCTATTGTATGTGTACATATACATATATGCATGTGTGTTTATATATGATACATAATATTTTCATGTTTATGAATATAAAAATCAAATTTTTATAAAATGCATATATATATATATATAAATCTGATTTAATCTTCCTGATAGTGGTGTAACATAAATAATACAAGTACTATTATTCACAGAATTATAGAATTTGAGAGTTGAGAAGAATCTCAAAGGCCAGCTAATCCAATCCATATATTCCGGTAGTCAATAAGTATTTAAATGCTTACAATGTTCTAATCACTGTGCTAAACCTGGAGGATACAAAAAAAAAAAAAAGGCAGAAATAGTCCCTGCCCTCAAGGGGCTTACATTCTAATGAGGGACCATATTTAAATAGCTAGGAGTATACATGAAACTACTCCCCACTATAATATACCCAACAAGAAGAATATGTTTTACATACAAGTCTCTGCTTATATATGTACCAATACATATGTAGAAGCCTTTGCTTGTAGGCCTCAACCTTTGGGGGGAAACAATTCCAATTTTTGGACATTAATTATTAGAAAGGTTTTCCAAAAACCAAGCCTAGGTTTGCCTCCTTGCAACTTTTAGCCCTTGTTCCTGGTCTGTCTTCTCTGATCAAACTTGAATGAGTCTAAGCCTGCCTTCACAGGACAATCCTTCAAATACTTGAAGACAACTATTATGTCATCTCTGAGCCCTCCCTCAGTTAACCATGCAGAATTCCCTCCTCAATGTTTAAGGATTTATCCCCAATGTTAAGGATTCAGGGCCTATCAATATCCTGGTCGCCCTCTTCTGGACATTCTTCTGCTTATCTATATCCTTACATTATCATGCTCAGAACTGAACACAATACTTTAGCTGCTTTCTTGTTTCTGGAAATTAATATACTTCTTTATGCAGCCCAAGAGCACATTATCTTTCTCAGCTACTTCCTCACACTCATATTGAGTTCACAGAACACTAAAAGTACCAGCACTCTGTCATCCAGAATATTCGTTATCCCTTCCAACTTTGACTCAACTTAAAATTTGATGAGTTTATTATATATGTCTTTATCCAAGCCACTGATAAAAATGTTAAAAAAACAAACAAAGGCTCAAGCATAAATCCCTGGAGTACTTCACTAGAGATCCTGCCATATTGACATTGAACTATCAATAATTCCTGCCTAGGTCTTTAATATAGCTCAATGAAAAAAATCATTTCTCTCTCATTTAACCTTCAACAAAATATTCTCTGTTGTGTTTCCTTGCTTTGATTCTTTAATTTACTCATGTTTATACTTTCTTAAGATATGTGGCTTCCTATCTCATCCTCTCCTCATTTTTTTGAATATTTTTTGAATAAGATATAGCCCTCCCAAACCATATTACAATTACAAAACATATTTCATCCCACTAAGCATCAGTAATATTTATGAGGTCAAATTTTCCTCTCAGTATAAAGACATCTTGTAATTCTAATTTATTGCCTAAATTTTACGTATTTATGTACAGATATTTGTGGACATAGCTGCCTTCTTTCTTGGATTTTTTTCTCCTGTGGATTATGGCTATTTCAGCTACCATTTTTATTTCTTATTTATAGTTATTCTTATCCCTCAAGTATCTAACTTGAGGAACATACATAGACATTTTCTTTTTCATTCTTTAAATAAGAAAGCATGCTGAGAGATTGTGAACTACCTAAAGGTCACAAATATTAAATGATAGATACTATATTCAAACTCAGTCCTTCAAACTCTATCACTGATATAGGCCCATAGGCAAAGCAGCCAGCTGCATAAAAGAGGTTCCAGGTCAAAGTGTTCTGGCTATAAAGGTTTCACCTTTGCTCTTCCTCCTTCCAAGAGAACACAACTATAAGCACAAATATTCTAAATGTTTTCTCAAAGGTTCTAATTTTTCATGTCTTTATCAACTAGATATGGATAATTTCAAAGGGAGAAAGAAATTTTATATCATCTTCAACACATTATCTGTATCTGCTTAGAAGTCCCACTACTCAGAAGCCTTTATCTAATAACAATTCTATATCTAATACTAACAATTCTAACAATTGTATAATAATTATCTAATAATAATTCCTTTGACTAATAACAATCTATTCTTATTCCAACTCTCCCTCTGACTTACAACTCAAAAGTTTGTTTTTTGTCTTTCTCATGGCTTCTAAACCTTCCATCCCTCATTTCTTTTTGAGGTTATCACCCCTGTCTGTACTAGCTATACTCTCCTCCCATCCCTACCTTGATCTTTAAGCGTATAAGCTCAACTCTACATTGTCCTGTTCTTGTAAGTGGCTTGATCTCTAATTTTATCAAAGATTTTGCCCTGCCAAGCTTTAGCCTTGAATTATTCCGTTTCTGCTGCCTTCTCCCCGACTCACCTTCTATTGAACAAAGATGGAGAAAATCATAAAAGCATGCCTATTAGATCTACTACACATTTCTGCTACATAGTCTTAACTGGGTTAAGGCTGCAGCAAGGCAATCCTTTTACAGCTTCCTGATTGACTTCTTATCCCCTCTCTCCATAGCAGCTCCCATGGATTCAATTAGTAGTTCTATGCAGATAATTTTCAATCCTGGGTTAGCCCTACTATTTTCCTGACCTCCAGTCTCACATTTCCATTTATTTAAATGAGATCTTGAATTAAATGTCTCATATACATCTTAAATTCAACATGGTAAAAATGAACTCGCTTTCTTTCCCCCAGCAAAAAAATAAAAACTTGTCTTTTTTTTTTCAACTTTCCTATTAATGCTGAGGGCACAATCATTCTCCCAGTTACCCAGACTTACAGCTTAGTGACATCCTTGACTCCTTTCTCTCAGCCGCCACATGAAACTGACTGTTAAATGTTTTTCCTCAAGAATTTAATTCTCAGAAATAGCCTTGAATTGAATTTAAATCAAATTTAAAGTTTATGGAGACAATGGACCAAATATGTAGAATAAATGATACATTTTTGTATATGGTCAAAATGGTAATTCATTTTGCATAACTATACATATTTATTAAAAAGAATTTTATTTTTATCTTTTCAGTGGAGGAAGAAAATAAATGTCTCTTAACTGAAAAAATAGCTAAAAATCTTTGTATAATTTTAAATACTCATTGACTACCTAATTTTTAAAATCTGCATCTATCTTATCTCTTCAATTAGAGGTAAGCTCACTTTGATCCAGCAATATTGAACTTCTAGACTCTTAATACAGAACAGAATGGTCCCATCAGTTCTACATGAGCAAAGACATCTTCCAAGGACCAATGAGATTCCTGAGAGGTATTCTCAGGATTACCTGATTCTCTAAAGGGAATTACATATTTTCCCATTATTAATGCATTTGAGATTATTAGAGACTATTATTTTCATTATCACATATATGGATTTTTTTGATGTTTTTGATGTTGTAGCTTGTTGGTGACTTAAATGTTTTAGAAATTAAATCTTAACAATCACTAAAAATTTAAACTGGTTTCATGTCTAGGCTCTCCCCAAAAGGGATTATTAACAATAGCATTCCTGCTAGAAATGTATTGACTGATCAAAGTGGATCAGGTTAAGTGGCTATTTATATCCTCTGTCATAAAATAAATACTTAAAACACAAAATACTCTTAACTGCTGACAAATATTTAGAACATGAAGCATGATCTATCCCATAACTTTATTCCTTCCCAAGAGGTTGGTATTTAGTACATTAAAATAGGAAACACTTCACAGTATTGCTGAGCAGATATTTTACTTTCATCTCAGCTCTGTAGTATCCTGACAATTTGTTCTAGGTCTACACCCCTGTATGGATTGAGTTTATCTTCTTGTAGGCAAATATCTTGTCTGAAAAGTATGTAATTGATAAGAAAAATAAAATTAAAAAAAAACCCTTGCTGCTAATCATTTAGACTTTTGATTGATTCCAGGGCTTTTGAATACTGATTGTAGTTATAAAAAAAATGGAAAGGCCCATTTCTAGATTGATGGTCACCTGTGCTCAAAAAAAAGAAACACAAAGAAGAGACCAGAGGTTTGCAGTCATTCTTGTGAAGGTCAGCATATGCTCTCATTGCCATAGACAAGTCACTACCACATTTGTTTAAAATGTAGAAAAGAAGAAAAAAGCCCTTATAATTTCAAGAGACAGTTATCTGATGGTCAAGCCACATACCCAGAAGAGAAGAAGAAGAGAACAGATTTTTTTCTCTCCCTTTAAACTCTACTGAACTGGGAGTTCTTGGGGCTCAATGGTCAGTATCATGGATAGGGTTTAGTAGCACATAAGGAACATCCAGAAGTCTCTTTTTATATATGTCTTTTATCAAGAATCCAAAGAAATGTATTGAGGAAGTGACCATGATTCTTACTCAACACTTCATGGAAAGTGTTTTGTTTTTTCCTTTCTTAAAGCAGCTATTTTAATTATTTTTTCTTTAATATAGAGAATTAATGTCTTTATAGAAATAAGTACATAAAATTGTAGATATCCTGAATGCAGTAATTACAAAATAAATATCAATATAATGATAAATTCCACTCAGCAGGCGCTAACTCCCAATACAATCTCAAGAAATTATTTAGAGTCTGAGACATGCATTAGAAAAACATTTCTAGCAGTTTGTGAAGGATTCATTTCTATTCCATCATTCCATTTATTTCTGTTGCATCAGAGCATATGTTTCAGTGCTCAGAACACAAGCTTATTTCTAAATATGGGATGATTTATGGAATGGCTACTGCTACTCTGAGACTAGCCATGTAATGACTGAGAGCTGCATTAAAAGGAATGAGGAAATCCTTGTTGCTTAGAAAACATCCCCTTTCCCTTCTTCTTTATGAGTCTCAATCACATAAAATGCAATAGCCTTGAAAGTGCATAATCTTTATCAAGCATTTGCAGTTCTATACAAATGAAAGAATACTCTCTGCTTAGGTTTTGATTTAAACTGAGGATGGGACAGAGAACTTTCTTTTTAAATTAAAGCTGTTTATTTTCAAAACATATGCATGGATAATTTTTCAATAGTGACCCTCACAAACCTTGTATTCCAATTTTCCTCTCCTTTCCCCTACCCCCTCCTCTAGATGGTATATAAACCAATATATCTTAAACATGGTAAAAATATCTGTTAAATCCAATATATGCATACATATTTGTACAATTATCTTGCTGCACAAGAAAAATCAAATCAAAAAAGGAAAAAATGAGAAAGAAAATAAAATGCAAGCAAACAACAACAAAAAGATTGAAAATGCTATTTTGTGATTCACACTCAGTCCCCACACTTCTCTCTCCGGGTGTATATGCCTCTTTTCATCACAAGATCATTGGAAGTGGCCTGAATCATCTCATTTTTGAAAAGAGCCATGTCCATCAGAACTGATCATCGTATAATCATGTTGTTGCCATGTATGATGATCTCCTGGTTCTGCTCATTTTACTTAGCATCAGTTCATTAAGCCTCTCCAGGCCTCTTTGAAATCATCCTGATGATCATTTCTTATAGAACAATAATATTCCATGTCATTCATATACCATAACTTATTCAGCCATTCTCCAACTGATGGGCATCCCTTCAGTTTCCAGTTTCTTGTCACTACAAAAAGGGTTGCCACAAACATTCTTGCACATGTGGGGCCCTTTCCCTCCTTTAAGATCTCTTTGGAATATAAGCCCAATAGAAACACTGCTGGATCAAAGGGTATGCACATTTTGATAACCCTTTGGACATAATTTCAAATTGCTCTCCAGAATGATTGCATCCATTCACAACTCCACCAATAATGTATGTGTCCCTGTTTTCCCATATCCTCTCCAACATTTGTCATTATCAGAGAGATGTGTAGTGGTACTTCAGAGTAGACAACTCTGTTCTTGAGTATTCTAAAGCCTAAAAGTAGTCCAGGAAGAGTTCACCAATTTTTTTTTTTAATTCAACTAGTATTTATTAAGAGTTTACTTTTTTTCAGAACACTGCATGAGGCTCTGGTTGTCTATAAGTGAACAAGAGGAGTTCAAAAGCCTAACTGGAAATGCTGGCAGTAGCAGTATAGTCTTTGAAGAATTATTTCCCTTCCTAGTCCTAGAATAAATGAGTTTACAGTAAAATCAGAGGCTAAAGAAGGACAATGTCTCACCAGACTAGAGGTCCCTCAACAGAATGGAGAAGACAGAGAAGAGCAGAAAAAAGGGAGCCATAGCCAAAGCCAAAGCAAAAATAAAAATTTTTTTAAAAAATTAAAAAAAAAACAAAAAACCCACAGGTTGCAATGGGAACAGCAGCAACAGCTATCTACCAATCAAGTCCTGATGATTATCTGATAGTGCAATCTCTTTGAACTAAGATTAGAGTTTTAACCAGCCCCTTAAGTACTGGGAAAATCTGAGAAAGGGTTAACTCATTCTAACTGGTGACTTCTGCTAGCAGGTATTTTCATATTATTATTTTCTCACTATTTCTTTTCTTTCTTTTTTTTTTGTTTAAATTTTGCTTCAGATACCTACCTAATTATAGGAACATGAACAAGCCACTTAACATCTCCCAGTCTCAATTTCTTCATCTATTAAATGGGAATAATAATAGTACTTTTATCACAATGTTGTGAGGATTAATGAGAAAAAAATATGCAAAGTGTTTGCAAACTTTGAAACATTATATAAATAATAACTGTAATTATAATTATTATTAATAATAATTCTGTGCCATGAAAAGCAAAAATGGAGAACAATATCTAATTGTAAACATACAGAATTTAAGTAAGTCAGTGATTTAAATGTCTGTTCCCCTTCAAACATAAGAAGGCTGCCTTTTTTGTTTCTGCACAGTGGATAGAGTATCCAAGATGGATTCAGAAAACTCCTCTTCCTGAGGCCAAATCCAGTCTCAAAAACTTACTGGTTGTGTGACCCTGAACAAGTCACTTACCCCTATTTGCCTCAGTTTTCTCATCTGCAAAATAAATCGGAAAAGGAAATGACAAACCATTTCAGTATCTTTTTCCAAGAAAACCCCAAATGGAGTCACAAAGAATCAGACATAATTGAAAAATAATATATTCCTATAGGTTAGAAACAGGGAAAACCCAAAATTTGAATAAGATACAATTAAATTAATAATTCATTATATACATTCTTGTAGCAGGATGGGGCAATGTGATGAATGACCTGAGTGTTGCATTATTGTCATTAGTAAGAGAGTCCTGAGTTTGAATCCCAATTCATTTCCTAGTTATTTGCTACTGAAAAGTCATGTAATTTCTCTAAACTTTTTTTTTTTCTAATTTTCAAGATAGGAATAATATCTACAATACTTACCTCACTGAAGGTAAGTTATATAATGCACTTTGTAAACATTAAACTACTATATAAATATCAGTTCTTCTTATTAGAATTGTCAGGGATCTCAGAGGTCATTTAATCCTTCTGTCTGGAAATGGATTCCTTTTATGCATGGTCATTCAGGTCCTGCTTGAAGGCCTATTTGAAAACAAACAAACAATAAACACATTATTTTTATACAACTCTATAGCGGATAGAGAATAGATTCTGTAAAATGAGGATAATATAACACCTACATCCCAAGGTTGTCCTGAAGATAAAATAAGATAATATTTGTTATGTTTTGCAGAACTGAAAGCCCCATTAATACTTTATTATTAATTATCATCATCATTGTTATTAATGGAAATTCTTCCTTATATTTAGTCTAAATATGTCTCATCTAATTCACTTAACTTTGATGTTATGTATGTATTAATGGCTTACGATTTCTAGGCACAAGAAAAATACAAAATGTAGATAAAATACAACACTTGCTTTCTTGAATTTTTAGTCTGGAAAAGATATCACATTTTGATAAATAAGGGAAATAACAAAGTTATATAGTGCTCTGATAATTAGGTATTATGTGAAGCCTATGGAAGCAAAATCCATTATTACAGGAAGTGGGAAGGGAAGAAGGGGCAATCAGGGTATGCTTTCTGGAGGACATGGCATTTGAATTAGGCTTGATAGTATTACACAGACAGAACAGAGGAAGACAATATTCTGGACAATAAATGCTTGGAAAAGTGAAAACGGGCTGTGTATAGCAGACAACAAAGATGTTTTTCTGGGTTCTAAATTACTTTACAAGTAATTTTACAAAAGGTGTGAAGCTAGTCTCTCAACCTCTTGAAGTTTCAGTTTGATCATCCCTAAAATAAGGATCATGATAATTGAAGTACCTGCTTCCTGAGGTGGTTGCAAGTAAATGCTTGGAAACAAATCTTAAAGCATTAACCAAAAAAAAGTTGCTATTGTTGTTCATCCTTTGAACTACTTGAATTAACATAATTTGGTGAGAACACAATGTACAAGAAATGAGATGGGAAAGGTAAAGTAGTGTCTGATTGTGGGCACCCTTGAATGTCAGGTTAAGGAGCTTGAATTTTATGCAATAAGTAACAAGATTTTACTGAAAAGGTATTTTTTTCCAATTATATACAAAGATAATTTTTTACAAATTTTGAGTTCTAAATTTTCCTCCTTCTTTCCCCTCTTCCTAAGATGGTAAATAGTTTGATATAGGTTACATGTGTGCAATCATATAAAATAAATTTCCATATAGCTGTGATAGAAGAAATAGACAAAAAGGAAAACACACACAAACACAAATATACATACATACACACAAAATAGTATGCATTCAGAATCTACTGGTTCTTTATCTGAACATCATTAACATTTTCTATCATTAGCCCTTTGTAATTCTTTTGGATCATTGCACTGCTGAAAAGAGAGAAGTCATTCATAATGGAACATCACACAATGTTGATGTTATTGTGTACAATATCCTTCTAGTTTTGCTGATTTTGTTTTGCATTAGTTCATATATCTTTGCAGGTTTTTCTGAAATCTACCTGATCATCATTCCTTATTGTACATTAGAATTCCATTACATTCACATATCATAGCTTATTCAGTCATTTCCCAGTTGATGGACAGTCCCTCAGTTCCAATTTTCCCACCCCAAAAAGAGCTGCTATAAATATTTTCATATTCATAGGTCCTTTCCTTCTTTTTATAATCTATTGAAAAGTTTTGAGTAGAGGAATAAGTGACCGCATTAAAGCATAGAGAAAGCAATGTTGGACTTCTGTGTAAGGATGAATTCAAGAAAGGAGAGATGGTTTGTAGAAAAGTTTATTATGAGGCTATGGTTACAGTCCAGGCAGATTATGAGGACCCATAGTGGGAAAAGAAAGAAGAAAAGTGATGCAAAAAATATCATGGAGGAACCAAAGTATGCAGGCTTTTTATCAGAAGAAATTTCCTCAGTATTATAGTTGTCCAAAAGTGGGATAGGATGCCTCAAGAGTTAATCAGTTTACTGCAGACCTTCAAGCAAAGGCTAAATCACTACTAGTCAAGTATTCTGTAGAAGAAATTCTTTTTTAAGTATGATGGCCACTGAGAACTGTTCCAAATCTGAAATTCTTTGATTCTGTGAAATCAACTCCCAAGTGTATCTAAAGCCAAGTCTCAAATACACTGGTTCTACTATAGAGCTCAATGTCTCTCACATTGATTCACTCTGATCTTAGGTGAACTCACATTGAGTATATTAATCTTAGAATAACTACTTGCTTGCTCATTTTATCCATGTTACCAATTCTCACACCTCCCAAACTACCAACCAATGTTGTACACTAGCCATTAGGCTACTTACTGATATTTCTTAATACCACCATCATCCCCATTCAAGAAACTGAAGACTCTGGCCATAGCCATAACCACAATTGCTAAAAATGGAAAGAAAATCATCCAGACAGAACACAACTATTTCTCTTGTTCTCCCCATTAATCCCTCAGCACTGTAGGGTCTTGACAGCTCCTTCTTTTGGCTCCAACCTGTGTTTCCAGCTTTATCTCTCATCAGTCTCTTTTATGTATCATATATTACAGGTGGGTTAATTAGTAGTTATTCTCCAATCTTGCTATGCTGTTTCCCTCCTCCATGTATAACATCTGTAGGCTGTCTCCCCTAACTAGAATGGACTCTTCTTTTTATCTCTTTTTGCCAAAATGGTTTTCTTATTTCAAGGTTTAGATCGTGTTACCTACTCGGTGAATTTTTTCTTAATTGCCACTAATTAAAAGCATTCACTTGCTACAAAAATTTTCTTAGAACTCTTTGTCTGGACCCTCTTCCATTGTTCTTAGCACACTATGCTTTGTATTATACTTAACTGTGTATACTACATATCTCCCTCGATATAGCTGAAACTACTTAAAGAAGGCTTGTATCATTTTTTTATCCATATCCCCAGTTCCCAGTACAAAGAAATAATACAAATGCTATATGTTGAATTGAGAGGCAAAGTAATATGGTAGAGAAAGTGTTAGATTTGTAGTTCAAGAAGCTGGGTTTATCATGAATTCATATATTGTATATATTAGACATTAGCCAGATAATTTCATTTCTTCGTGCCTCAGATTCCTTATCAGTAAAATGAAGAATTCCTAATAGATCAGTGGTCAAAAAATATGAACAAAGTTTTCAAAAAGAACTGAAGATTATGAATAATCATATGAAAATATGCTCCAAATCAGTAAGAAAAATTTAAATAACTCTGAGGTTTTACCTCATACTATCTCAGTTGATAATACTGACAAAAAAAATGAGAAAGTCTGAAGCAGCTAGATAGTGCAGTGGATAAGAGTACTAACCCTGGCTCAGAAGAATTTGAGTTCAAATCCAGCCTCAGACACTTAATACTTATGATCTGTGTGATCCTGTGCAAGTCATTTAACCCCAACTGCCTCACCAAAAAAAAAAAAAAAAAAAAAAAAATGAGGAGAGCCAATGTTGGAATAGTTATAAAAAGACAGTACTAAGTACCAGGTACTAATGTACTTCAGTGGGGCTTTGAAAAGGTCTAATCACTTTGCATTTCAATTTGGAATTATATAAGTAAAGTGACTAAATTGTCCATATTTTTTAATCCAAACATTCTAATGCTATAAACTTCAAAGTCAAAGACAGAAGCAAAAACAAATATAATAAATGTACTAAAATATTCATGGCAAATTTCTGTATGGCAACAAAAAACTGGAAACAAAGTGTTGCTCATTGCCTGAAGAATAGCTGAGGAAAATTATAATATGTGGATGTAATGAAACATCACAATCAAGTGAAAGACATGAAGAATTTTCATTCAGATTCATATTAAGCAGAATTAAATAAGCAGAACCAAGAGAGCAACATATTCAATGACTACAAAAATGTAATTAAAAAAGATCAATAAACGGAAACCAAAATTTGAGTAACCAAAAAACCAATGATGGTCCCATGGGACAATGATAAACAGTCCAGCTATCTTGTGACAGAAAAAAGAGACTTCAGGAAAAAAACACTATATTTTCAAATACTGTCACTGTTTTTAATATTTTACTTGTTTTTCTTTTCCACAAGAAAGGGTTCAATCTGGAAGAGAATAGGAAATTATTGTGATTTAAAAACAAAAAACTACAATATTTTTTAAAATAAATATATTAACCTTTTATTTTAAAAGTCCCTTTTAAATTAAATCTATGATTTATGAATTAAATCAAATTAAACTGAAGCTATTGGTTTGACATAACAGAGTTTTGGGCATCAATTGCATAAAGGTGGTAGTGTCTCTGACCAATGGCAGTAAAGGGACTTTAAATTAAAAGAGAGAGAGAAATTAATCCAAATTCTCCTTTTTTTTTTTTTTTTTTTTTTTTTTTTTTTTTTTTTTTT
>JAJPUD010004477.1:158269-187227 GCA_023553655.1 Myrmecobius fasciatus
TTTTTTTTTTTTTTTTTTTTTTTTTTTTTGCTGAAGTAGTTGAGGTTAAGTGACTTGCCCAGGATCACACAACTAGGGAATCTTAAGTGTCTGAGACCAGATTTGAACTCAGGTCCTCCTGACTTCAGGGCTGGTGCTCTATCCACTGCACCACCTAGCTGCTCCCCAAATTCTCCTTTTAAACCAGATGCTGCTGAAGGCAAAAAATATGATATACAACAAATAGCCCAAGAAAAACTTAGTAATTCCCAAGAGACAATGATGAAAAGAAAGACAGAAATTACATTTGTGATATACATGTGTAAGATTAATCTAGGCTCAGAATTCAAGGCATAGGCTTAAAATGGCTGGGTACAAGTTTATTATTTCTCAGAATCTTGATTTAAATAAGATATAAGAAAAGAGGAAACATATCATAAAAGTAATACACAATTAATAAACACGATGATCACCAAGACAATATAAGAAACAAACAGGCAACAGACAACATACATCATCACCACTATGAGGAATCACCAACATCTGAATTCCAATATCTGGGAGAACCCCCGGGTCACAGCTATCCAGAGTCTCAAGGAAAGTTTTACCAAACTTCCTGACTGAGTTCTCAAAAGTCTCTCTCTACTAAGAGGTTTTCATAGGTTGAAAACAAAGAAGGCAGTCTGCTAAATATTCTCATTTGATACATGACCCTTGAGACAGAACAGCCTCCCTTGGGTACAGGAGTGTTCTAACACAAGAGATCCATCAAAGAGAATATTTGTTTATTCCTTTAGGGAGATTATGTTTAATCCAGGAATTGACCAGGTTTCTGGGGGTAAACACAGGTTTACCAAAAAGGATGTTCATTAATCAAGGCACTTGAAAGATGGCCAATCATCCTAATGCTTCCTGAAATCTAGATAACTGGAAGCACATTCCAAAGTTTTCTGCATACAAATTGACACAAAGGCACGCCCAAGATTCATTGGGATTCCTCACTAGGATTCCTTACATCAAGATATGCATGATATGCAGATACCTATGCATCAATACAACCAGAAAAGGTAATAAACAAAATGAACTAAAGATTTTAATGTAGGCTGTCAAATATGACCTGAGAGATATTATTAGACTCAGTAGGTTGTGACTGATGACAAATGTAACAATTGAAAAGTACATATCATTCAAGAACAGATTAGGTAGAAGGTAAGGCAAACTAGCATTGTAAATTTAAAAGATATACTCTTCCTGGAATGTCTTCCTCTCTCCTAACTGCTTGTGTAATTGCTGCCCATCCTTTAAATCCCTTCTCCAGAGGAACCTTCCCCAGAAAGCCCTTCTTCATCACCTTGGTCAGGAATTACCTCTCCACTCAAATCTCACAAAGTATTGTTTTGCAACTCATTAAGACATTGATCATCATCTAATGTTGTATCTTCATAGCGGCCTATATCTGTGTCTACTAGATTATAAATTCCAAAAAAGGAAGAGCCATGTCTTATCTGAAGTGATCTAACACAAACCTTAACAACTCATTTGTCCTATAGGCAGTTAGGTAGCCTACGGATAGAGCACTGGGGGCAATAACCCTGGTCAGGAACAATATTCCCACTCAAGAAGACTTATCCTCATAATGTGACAGCAGATATTTATTAGCTGTGTGACCTTGGGCAAATAATTTAATCCTACTTACCTCAGTTTCCTCATCTATAAAATGATTTGAAGAAGGAACTGGCAAACGAATTCATTGTCTTTGTTAAGAAAACCCTAAATGGGGTCATAAAAAAAAGATATGACTGAAATGACTCAGCCATAAAATCCTATGCCCAGAGTTCACAAATTGCTTCAAATGGCATTGTTGATCTTCTGAGTGATCCTCAAGGAACAGTAGCAAACAGAATAGGCACCACAGAATTGGATATGTCCTGTTTGCAAACAAACAAACAAAAAAAAAAGGTAGCTTTCAAACTATACAATGATGAGTATGATGTTGATTCTTGATAAACATCTTGAACAGATTGCTTTCTTTCTTCCTCTTTCCCTACCCATTGAGAAGGCAAGGAAAAAAAAAAAGTTGTATTCCAATTCCTTTTTATTAGGTTATATGTCTCATTTTTATCATTTCCACATGAGTCATGTTGGGGTAGAAAAATTAGAACAAAAGGGAAAAAACACAAGAAGGAAAAAAAAAAGAAAAGAAAAGGTAAAAATAGCATGCTTCAATCCACATTCAGTTTCCATAGTTCTCTCTCTGGATATGAAAGGCATTTTCCATCCAAAGTTTATCCAATTGCCTTTAAATAATTTTTATTTAATCCTTTACAATCTAACAATTGTTCTCCTTGATTGAAAAAAAAAGATTAGGAAGAAAAACAAAACTAAGTAATTTTATATTCTTTTTGTTAACTGTCTTTATCCTACCATCCATACTAATCAGTGAACCAAAACCTTTTACATTCTTTTTCTATCTCATATAACTAAAATGCCTTTTTTGCTGTTGTCATTAGCCTCTTTTTGTCAAGCCCTTGCTTTTATGTGGACTTTGCCTTCCAGAAAATCTTTTTATAAAGGTCATATCATTTTTTAATATTCATCTTTGGTTATGTCCAGAAGAGAATAAAAAAATGATAGAAGTGACTTGAAGCCATCTCATCAATTGGTTGATTTTTATTTGTCCTTTGTTCTCAAACAGTACCAATGACATCAGGAAGGTGATGATGTCTTGACGTGCAAGTGAATTTGAATCAGACCTGTGCAAAGTCCTCAGCCTCACTATCTCCTCTAGAGTTATTGGTGTCCAGTGGCAAGACAGGTCAAGATGACTGGCGATGGCCCCAGATGAAGTGGGAGACCTTGGCCTTTATAAGCTAAGATCTTTCCCAAGCCTGGATTGGTTAAAGAAGGTAGGACTGTTTAGCTTGAAGAACACTCTGAAATAGCACAAATGTTGCCCTCCAAATACAATTGTGTAGTGGAAAAGTAATTAGATTTGTGTTCCAAGGTCTCAAAGGGAAGAACTATATCCAAGAGTAGAATTTAGAGGAAATACATTTTGACTTCATTTAAGAAAAAACAGGTTAGGTTATATAACTTTTTGAGATCCCATCAAAACAGAATCTTATAATCAATGATTCTCAGAATCTGCTCTCTGATAATTTGAAATCTCTTAAATTTTAATTCTACAATTAAACAACTTTACAATGAAATGTAAACACCATGATGTCGTGAAGTGGATGCAACAGGATGCTTGTACACTTTACCTTCGCTATTTTTTCCCCTCCTAGCAAGCCCAGGTCTTAGCAGGTGGTACCTCCTTTAGATTTCCTAATGCCACCAATTTCTCTTGTCTCAAAGAAAAGACTAAAAATTAGTCTATCTCCTTTGTTTTCCTTTGCTTTTTTTTTTCTTATATCTCACTATAACTTCCTTCCCTAACTGCAAACTAACCTTTTAGATATTTCAAAGGGATTTGTTGTGAGGCACTTCACTGGGGCAGAAAGGGTAGGGAGGAAGATGAACCATTCAGATTAATCCTGATATTCCTCCATTCGCCATTGCTGTTCAGTTGTGTCTGAGACTTCATTACCCATCTGGAGTTTTCTTGGCAAATATACTGGAATGGTTTGCCATTTCCTTCCACCCCTCATTTTACAGTTGAGGAAACTGAGACAAATAGGGTAAGTGACTTGCCCAGGGTCACGTAACTAGTAAATGTCTAAGGCCCAATTTAAACTCAGATCCTCCTGACTTCAAAGCTGGTACTCTATCCAATTTACCACCTAACTGTCCCAATGAGTTTTTTTTTTCAAACTTTCAGATTATGTGTACCTAACTAATGATTTAACTAAATTGAAAGATGATATACCCAAAGGCCAACAGAGAATAGATATCTTCTAATTCTTAATTGAATGTCCAATCATTGATGCAAAATACACTGGTCTGGCTCATTTATGCTTATTTTTTTAGGGGTATCTGATTCACATTGCATATTGCTATTGCAATAAGAATTTATAGATGTCAAAATATCAAGATATTACTGATATTCTTCCCCCATAATTGGAAAGGACTATTTCTTTTAATCAATTTTTTTCAATAAACAAATATTGATTTTACATCCCTCCCACCAACTCTACCCTTACCATAGGGGTGGAGGGATTAAAAGAAACAAGAAAAATAAAAGCTTTTGAAACAAATATTCAGAGTCAAACAAAACAAATTAATGCATCAGCTACATCCAAAAACTACATATCTTGTTCTGTACCCTAAGTCTATCACCTCTCTGTTAGGAGGTGGGTGCCATATAGCATCATCTATTTTCTAGATAGAATCTTCATCATTGCATTGATCAGAATTCTCAACTCTTTACATTTTATTTATCTTTATAATGTTATTGCTATTGTATAAATTTTCCTGAGGTTCCTTATTATCTCCTGCATCAAATATAACATAATGCTTCATCTTCCAACTTTTCATTGGCTGTCCTCTATGCCTGGAAATTCCTCTCATCTTTGTCTCCTGGCTTCCTTTAAGTCTCAGATCAATCCTCAACTTCAAGAAGTCTTTTCTAACCTTCAATTTTAGTGCAAACAATGACTAGTGTTTTTTTTTCTTTGTTTTTATATCCCCAGCATTTTAGATAACACCTGATATACTTAAATGCTTATGACTATCTTACCCACTCATTTCACTCTGCATCAGTTTATACAAGTCTCCCCATATTTGTGTCATTTCTTATCAAACATTGAATGTATTCTTATACCATAATCTATTCAGCTGTTTTGTACAGGAACATTTCATCTCAGGCTCAAAAGGAAAATATTTTAGAGAGATGCAAAAGAATGATGTCATTTTCCCCCTTAAGCCAGGTATTGACAAGATAAGAAACAAGGAAGGGATGAAGGGTTAAAAGGAATGGGAGGTTGAAAGGAAGACACTAAAAGCAATTCACACACCTCTTAGTTTTGCCTGGGACAAATCCCTCTCAGCAAACAGACCCAGCAAGATCTGTTGGAAGAACCAAAGATGCTATTAAAAACTTGGACTGCCACTAACTCATTATGTGGCTTTAAGGACAATTAATCTTCTTGGGCCTCAGTTGCCCAAACTACAAAACAAGGATTAAAACTACCTTACATGCCTGAAGGCAATAGTTGAACCAGATGTTCTTTCGAGGTCCTTTTCAGCTCCAATACATTCTATATTTCTATGAATCATTAAAATGGGTATGGTGTTGGATTCAGGAAGACTGCAGCTAAGTAGAACACCACCAGAAGGCAGCATGGAGTTGAGTTATTGCCTTGCGTAGAGAGAAGGAATTTCAACTTGACTATCACTGAACAATACAAAGAAAAACTATCCCAGTAAAGATAGAAACAGCTGGGTTCATAGGATTCTCTGAAGGACTCCAACCATAAACTATCAGTTAAACACATTATGTACTGATGAAGTAAGCCAATGATTAAGTTATGTTCCCATCCACACTAGTTAAAATCAAACAAACAACAAAAATCAAAAGACTAATAGCTTTAGCTGTCTAGGAGTTCTCTAATAACATTATAGTTACACATTGGTTATGTAGCTACACATAGTTATGGTTGTCAATAACCAAAGAAGTCCAGGTGACTACGTGAAAGTATTGACAAGATTATTCTTAGCCATGTGGAGAATGGAGAAAAGGCACTGGTAACCTGTTCAAAAACATTTATGCTGCTGAAATATAATAGTGCTTTTCAGATCAATAGAGAGCTGTATGCACCTTCAGTACCTTTCAATATCATCTAATGATGGATTCAGGATGCTGAGAAATTTCATCTGAGTAGCCCAAGGGGCTTCATTATAATTAATTGTTGATCTGAAGAAGTCAGCCTTCTTCTTTTGTAGCTCTTAATAGGAATAACATTGAAACAATCTGTCATAGATTAAAATACTGTAGCTAAAACTCCATGAATCTATTCATTGTTTAATGGGGCCTATGTCCTTCAAGGAGGGGGTCACAAATTTACATAATGTCCCCAAATGCTATAATTTAAGCTTGGCTCTTAGATTTAGTCAACAGATGTGAAAAACATATGTATCCAAATAACTCCCTAGAAACTATGCATATGAAGAAGCTGAAAACAACAAGTTATTCCAGCTAAGGTCAGCATTCACTTATACTCCAAATTTCCTCTGATCTGCATTTTTATGATGATATAACATGGCATGGTATTGTAGTTATGATCACACCCCTTTTTTTGGAGAGATGCCCAATCCAAATATGTATTACATGTGAATCTATGTTAATTAAAAACAAATATTCCCCAAATCACTTTTTTAAAAAGTAATTACACAATTAATTCAAGTTGAGGAAAACAAACAACAACAAAAAGCTTACTACTAAAAAAGACTAGCCACTCTAAGATCAGGTGATGGGGAAACTCCTTTTTATGAGAAATATGCTTAAAGCACCACTGGAAAAATTTCTTAGTTAAGTTAGTCACTTAGATGGAGGAGGGTCTGGTTCAATATATGATCAAATTGCCCCTGTGAAGCATTTGAATATTTAGGGGATTTTGAAAACATCTAAAAAATGTTGTATGACAAGCAAATCCCCTTTCAACAAAGCTCATCTCCAGGACTGCTTAAGGCAAAACTAAAGTAAGCAAAGGTCCTTCACAAAAATCCTTGTGTCTTTCTTTTTAGCTCTCTACCACTCTTCTTCCTCTTTTATACTTCCCTTCCACCCCTTGCCCCACCTCATCCACTTTATAACACTACACCAGGAGTTTTAACTATGAATTTTTGTGCTGGAGGGAAATATTATAGACTATTTCAGGGCAATAACATATAGTGTCTTAGTTGAGGTGGATATTACTTCACAGTAGCCTGGTAAGCTTCCTATTTTGAATTATTCTTACAAACTAGTTGATTAGCTCTGCTTTTAAACTGCTGAAGGATTGCAAGAACTTTCTGTGTCCTTGAAATCTTCATCCTGAATGAAACCCTTATCACTACACCCTGTTTATAATTCTTATCCTACAAATATTCTTTTTAAAAATATTTTTCTCCAGTTATATTTAAAACAATTTTTTACATTTGTTTTTAAAACTTTGAGTTCCAGATTCTCTCTTATTCCCACCTCCCAACCCCCAGTAAGAAAGCACTTGTGAAGTTATGCAAAATATTTCCATAAGTCATCTACATGTATACTTAAGACACCATAGAAGAGTAGTAGTGGGCATGGTTTTGGATACTATCTAAGACCTTCTAATCAGAGGGCCAGTCCTACTACTTGTATAATCTAGTTGAGAAAAGAGAAAGATGATTGTTGCAACATAATTTTGGAGCAAAAAAGGGCAGAATATGAATAAATCAAAAATTAAAAAAACAAAGATTTCTTTAAAAAGAAAAATATATAATAAAAGTGATCGAGAAGGTAATAAATATTTTTATTTAATACCAACTGTGTGCCAGATATAGGGCTAAGTACTGATTACAAATGTTGTCTGATTTGAGTTTCACAGAAACAGAGGTTTAGTGACTTGCTCACTAAACTTGCCCACAGTTTCTGAGGCCAGATTTTAACCCAGGTTTTCTGGACTCTAAGCCCAGTATTTTATCCACTCTACCACCATTTATATTGGGATTTAGAATATAATAGAAAAAACAGTGAGATACAAGAAAGTTTTTTTTTCTTTTCTTTTAGAAACTGTCATACTGAGCTAGTAGAAGAAAATATGAGCAGCTAAGCAAATCAAAGGTAATTAGAGACTAACAGTTGCAAAATAGCATAGTAAATGACTTAATAAAATTGTTGAGTATTTCTATTACCTCTAGGAGCAATAAATGAAGCATCTCAAAATACTATAATTAAAATTCCCAGAAACTGAGTTCTAGCAGGAATAATTGTTCAAATTGGACATGATTCTACATGGTGAGTAACTTTTTAGCCATATTTTGAATATTACAAAAACATTATAATTGGTTTAGATTACTAGGACCTCCTTTTCAAAGTGTGGTCTATAGACTAATAATGGTATGTGAGAATTCTCCAAGTGGCTGATAAGCTTGTTTTTGTATTCATATATGTAGTATATAGAATAGTATTTATAGTGTTCATATAGCTTCATTTATATAATTTTTACCCATAGTTTTATTTTTGTTTCTGCCATGAATTAATACTCTTGCAATGAGACTGAATCCCTGCTCGTGCCAAGGAGCTGCTTTATTGATAAGACTATCATACTATACAGTCCTTTCAAATACTTCAATGAATATAGCTCAGTGAATTAAGAGAAACTGAATTTAAAGTTGGAGAGGACCATAAAGATCATCTAATTCAGCTATCCCTCATTTTACAAATTTGGAAACTGAAATCAAAAGAAGTTGATTGACTTTCTTCTTTTTTAAACCTTTCTTTTTTCACAGTCAACGTAGTCATTAATAAATACACATAATTCAGTATACAAGAGAAAGAAAATGGTATTAAAGAAAAAACCATGAAGCTGTGTACTTTTTTTTTTTTAAGAAATATAGTATAACCAAATTCCTTTTATGATACAGATATGGTACTGATAGCTAAACCAGGTAGGGTGAAAACAGAGAAAGAAAACTATAGACCAATTTCCCTAATGAATATTAATGCAAAAATCCTAAATAAGATATTAGCAATAAGATTACAGAAAGTCAGCCCCAGGATAATACACTATGACCAAGTAGGATTTATACCAGGAATGCAAGGCTGGTTCAGTATTAGGAAAACTATCAGCGTAATCAATTATATTAATAACCAAACTAACAAAAATCACATGATTATCTCAATAGATGCAGAAAAAGCATTTCATAAAATCCAACACCCATTCGTATTAAAAATACTAGAGAATATAGGAGTAAATGGGCTTTTCCTTAAAATGATCAGTAGCATCTATTTAAAACCATCAGCAAGCATCATATGTAATGGGGACAAACTAGAAATATAGTTATGTCCCAAAAATCTTAATGCAATTTAAAACTTGAATAACTTCAGAAAAACAAAAGCTACTTACTTAACAAAGCAACATTTGAAAAGTTAATTATTTATAGTTTTTTAAATATTGACTTATTTCTTATTAAAAATTCAACATAACCACTATCCTCTGCTATGCAGAGTTCTAGTTGATTTTGAAATGTTGTAAAACTTTCATCAACTGCTTCAGTGACTGAAAGAATTTGTAATCCTAGCTATAAGATCATTCAAAGAATAAGGTTTACTATAAACAGGAGAATATTGATGTAACCTCATAAGAAAATAGATCATGTGATTGAGGTGGTCAAACAGGAAGACTTTTCTACTAACCAGTCTGAGAAAGTGTCAGACAAAAACTGCTATATCTACAATTAGTAATGGAAAGGTGTACTGTTTAAAGTAAAATTAAAATCTTATTATTTAAAATTCACAAAGCCATATAAGTAGAAAATAAATTTAAATAATTATATTTTCAAATGAAGCCTTTTATAAGTTTGTAGCATTTACATTTCTGAGGTTATTCAAGTTTAAAACGACACTAACTTTTGGATCATTCTTGAGTGTGTATACACATATAGACACACATACATATACATACCAACAAAATTGCTCTGGATGTTTATATACCCTTCTGCACTTTTTTGTTTTCCTTTGTTTAAGTTTTATTTTATTAAGTTGTCTCTCTTACTATCCTCTATTCCTCCTCCCCATCCCTATGGAGTCAATAAAAATTGGAAAAATAAAGCCCTCAATACTGTATAGTCTGACAAAACAAATTCCCACATTAGCCACGTTTGAAAATGTATGTATGGCTGACTTTCCTAAAATCACAATAGCAAAGTTAGGATTCAAATACAGATCTGCTCCAATCCAGAGCTCTCTTCACCTCACTCAATTTCCCAGGGTTCCTCACTGGGGCTCTATTTAACATAAATTGGGCAGACCCAGTGATAGGCAGATGTTCTGCACAACTGTTGGTTCTGCTCCAGTCTTAACCCCTAAAAATGAAGGAGACTATAGGGAAATTTTCTTGATTTACCCCATTGTTATCTCTTCAAAAACAATACCCAAAAGTTTTCATTTATGTTTCGTTTTTGTCAGTATGTGGGAGAATATAGGGTATATGACTTCCATGTTCTTTTCTTCATCTAAATGTTTTGTAGAAGTGGTACAATCTGAGAACCATGGCTCCAAGTTCTACTCACAGGCAAAAAAACAAACAAACAAGCAAACTAAGCTATTTCCATGAGTAATATTCACTTGTCAGTCAATTTTATTTCATTTTCCTTAAGAACTACCTTAACACTCAATCTGAAAACTCCTGGCCAAGAATTTAAGAGAAGTACAAATTGGTTTAAAAAAAAAAAAGAACAGGAAAAATTATATTAGAAAAATAATCAAGGTCAAAGCATTTCCATTCTTTCTAGCAACTGACAACATTCAACTTATATGGATTTTATTTCATTCATAGATGACAAGGTAGCAGAGTGGGTAGAGAACTAGATCAGGAGTTGGGAAGCCCTGAATTCAAATCTTGCCTCAGACATTTACTAGCTGTGTGACTCTAGGCAAAGTCCCTTAATCTTTCTCAATCTGTTTCCTCATCTGATAAATAAGGAGAATAATAGAAACCACATCACAGGGTAGTTGTGAAGATGAAATGAGATGACACATGTAAAATGCTTCACCAGTCTTAAAATTCTATATTAATGCTAGCTATTCTAGTCATTATTTTGTTCTAAGAAACCGGGTGGAAAACAGGTCAGTGAGTAAAGAGTGCCCTGTAGCTAGTTTGAAATGAATACAGAACCATAAATTAAAGCAGCCCCACCTTCTGTCCCTAGCTCCCTGCTCTAGTTATTTCTTTCCAGAATCCAGCAGAATGACTTACAACATGGGTACTGTAGGAACTTAATTGATGTTAATTGAATTGACTTGAATAAGCACAACCTAAGTTGTGCTAAACTCTTGATGCTGTTTCTACTTCAGGATAACTACATTTGCCAAAGATTTAGGATTATTAGCCCTAAAACATTCCAGCACTGGTATATGCCCCATACATTCTGATTTCCTACAAAATCCTATTAAAATTAGAGCAATAATTAGGAGTTATTTTGCCCAATTATATGCCAATAAATTTGATAATCTGAATGAAATGGAGGAATAGCTACAAAAATATAGATTTGCCCAGGTTAACAGAACAGGAAATAA
Source organism: Myrmecobius fasciatus (assembly GCA_023553655.1). Taxonomy (NCBI): domain Eukaryota; kingdom Metazoa; phylum Chordata; class Mammalia; order Dasyuromorphia; family Myrmecobiidae; genus Myrmecobius; species Myrmecobius fasciatus. Next base: position 169,446 of record JAJPUD010004477.1, read on the forward strand.
ACTATTTAAATAGTCCCATTTTAGAAAAAGAAATAGAACAAGTTATTAATCAACTCCCTAAGAAAAAATTTCCAGGGCCAGATGGATTTATATGTGAATTCTACCAAACATTCAAAGAACAATTAATTCCAATACTACAAAAACTATTTTAAAAAATAGGGAAAGAAGTAGTCCTACCAAATTCCTTTTATGACACAGATACAGTGCTGATAGCTAAACCAGGAAAAGTGAAAACAGAGAAAGAAAATTATAGACCAATTTCCTTAATGAATATTGATGCAAAAATCTTAAATATTAGCAGCGACATTACAGAAAGTCATCCCCAGGATAATACACTATGGCCAAGTAGGGTTTATACCAGGAATATAGGGCTGGTTCAATATTAGGAAAACTATAAGCATAATCAACTATATCAATAACGAAACTAACAAAAATCATATGATTATCTCAATAGATGCAGAAAAAGCATTTGATAAAATCCAACATCCATTCCTGTAGAGAGTATAGGAATGAATCGACTTTTCCTAAAAATGATTAGAAGCATCTAATTAAAACCATCAGCAAGCATCATGTGTAATGGGGACAAACTAGAACTATTCCCAATGAAATCAGGAGTGAAACAAGGCTGCCCACTATCACCATTACTATTCAATATTGTATTAGAACTGTTAGCTTTGGCAGTAAGAGAAGAAAAAGAGATTAAAGGAATTAGAGTAAGTAATGAGGAAACCAAATTGTCACTCTTTGCAGATTATATGATGGTATCCTTAGAGAACCCTAGAGACTCAACTAAAAAACTGCTAGAAACAATTCAAAACTTTAGCAAAGTTGCAGGACACAAAATAAATTCACAAAAATCTTCAGCACTTTTATATATTACCAACAAAGGTCAGCAGCAAGAGATACAAAAAGAAATTCCATTCAAAATAATTGTTGATAGTATAAAATATTTGGGAATCTATCTGCCAAGGGAAAGTCAGGAACTATATGAAGACAACTACAAAACATTTTCCACACAAATAAAGTCAGATCTAATCAGCTGGAAAATTATCAAGTGCTCATGGGTAGGCCAAGCAAATATAATGAAAATGACAATACTACCTAAATTAATCAACTTGTTTAGTGTCATACCAATTAAACTCCCAAGAAAATATTTTACAGATGTAGAAAAAATAGTAACAAAGTTCATCTGGAAGAACAAAAGGTCAAGAATTTCAAGAGAATTAATGAAAAAATGCTAATGAAGGTGGTCTAGCTGTGCCAAATCTAAAACTATAATATAAAGCAGTGGCCATCAAAATCATTTGGTACTGGCTAAGAAGTAGAGTAGACGATCAGTGGAATAGGATAGGATCACAGGACAAAATAGTTAACAATAGCAATCTAGTTTTTGACAAACCCAAAGACCCCAGCTTTTGGGATAAGAATTCACTATTTGACAAAAACTACTGGGAAAATTGTAAACTAGTATGGAAGAAATTAGGGCTTGACCCAAACCTAACACCATATACCAAGATAAGATCTAAATGGGTTCATGATTTAGACATAAAGAATAATATTCTAAGCAACTTAGAAGAACATAGGATAATTTACCTCTCAGATCTATGGAGAAGGAACAATCTGTGACCAAAGAATTATTGAAACTCATATTTGAACACCAGATAGATAATTTTGATAATATTAAGTTAAAAAGTTTTTGTACAAACAAAACTAATGCAGACAAGATCAGGAGGGAAACAATAAATTGGGAAATCATTTTTACATTTAAGGGTTCTGATAAAGGTCTCATTTCTAAAATATATAGAGAACTGACTCAAATTTATAAGTATTCAAGCCATTCTCCAACTGATAAATAGTTAAAGACAATTTTCAGATTAAAAAATTAAAACCATTTCTAATCATATGAGGAGGTGCTCTAAATCACTATTGATCAGAGAAATGCAAATTAAGACAACTCTGAGATACCACTACACACCTCTCAGATTGGCTAAGATGACAGGAAAAGATAATGATGAATGTTGGAGGGGATATGGGAAAACTGGGACACTGATACATTGTTGATGGAACTGAATGGATCCAACCATTCTGGAGAGCAATTTGGAACTATGCTCAAAAAGTTATCAAACTGTGCATACCCTTTGACCCAGCAGTGTTTCTATTGGGCTTATATCCCAAAGAGATCTTAGAGGAGGGAAAGGGACCCACATGTGCAAGAATGTTTGTGGCAGCCCTTTTTGTAGTGGCTAGAAATTGGAAACTGAATGGATGCCCATCAGTTGGAGAGTGGTTGAATAAATTATGTATGTATATGAATGTTATGGAATATTATTGTTCTGTAAGAAATGACCAGCAAGATGATTTCAGAGAGGCCTGGAGAGACTTTCATGAACTGGTGCTGAGTGAAATGAGCAGAACCAGGAGATCATTATACACGGCAACAACAAGACTATATGATGATCAATTCTGATGAATGTGACTGTTTCCAACAATGAGATAACTGATGCCAGTTCCAATGATCTTGTCATGAAGAGAGCCATCTGCACCCAGAGAGAGGACTGGGGAACTTAATGTGGATCACATAACTTTCTCACTCTTTTTGTTGTTGTTCTCTTGCATTTTGTTTTCTTATTCATTTACTTTTCTTTTTTTGATCTGATTTTTCTTGTGCAGCGAGAAAATTGTATAAATCTATTTATATATATTGGATTTAACATATATTGAATTGCTTGCCATCTAGAGGAGAGGGTGTGGAGAAGTAGGAGAAAATATGAAACACAAGGCTATGCAAGGGTCAATGTTGTCAAATTATCCGTGCATATGCTTTGAAAATAAAAAGCTTTAATTTTTTTTTTAATCCTCTTAAAAAGTGTGAAGGATTTGAATTATTTACTTGTGGGAATAGAGTAGGGGGACAGGTAACATATTGTGCTGGACATTCTAGGCACCATTTAGAAATCAGCATCCTAAATCACTTACTTAAGGTGTTAGTGGAGTATAAACAGCTTTTTTAAAAGACTAGAATTTACCAACTGAACTCCAAGCCTATTGCTACAGACATATGTCCTGTCATGGAAAGGTATTTGCCTTCTCTGTGTTCCTGTTCTTCCCACTGATAATCATAAAACCAAATAAACCGAAAGTTTATTCTCAGTAGAACAAATTTGGTGTCTGCTACAGAAGACCTTTGTGGGAAAAGGAACCACAAAGTCTTGGAATCTCATTCAACACCTAGAAACATTTTTTAAAAAATCCTTGTACCTATGCTTCCATTTTCTTTCTGCTAAAATTATATTTTTCATAACTGTCCCATTTTCACTACTCAAACGTTCACCATCCTACTTCAAGCCCCCAACCTCTGGTGCCTGGACTACTTCAGTAGCCTCCTAATGAATATCTCTGCCTCTGATACCTTCCTACTCCCATATATCCTCTACATAGCTGCTAAATTAATTTTTCTATAGCATTCTAACATCTCTCTCCCACTCATTAAATTTCAGTGGCTCCCTATTGCCTTTAAATCATATCATAGATGTTAAGCTTGAATGGACCTTATAGGCCATTTATTCCAACCCCTCCATTTTCCAGAGGAGGAAACTGAGTCCTAGAGAAATGAAGTGAAGTGACTTTTTCAAGGGCAAAGATTCAATACTAAGCATCAGTTGGGATTTGAATTTAAATATTCTCACTTTTGATATTAGATAATGGAGAAGTTGGAGCTTGCTTGGAGAATGTTCAGATCACCTAATGTGAAGGTACCCTTCTCCTCTGCACTTCCTCGCTAAGGTGACTAGCTGCAACATCTTTCCTGGAATCCTGTTTCCAATGACCCCATGGCTACAATTCTCATCACAATTGTGTCATATAAACTCTTTTAAATCCCTTTACAATCTATCCCTAACTTGTCTTTCCAGTCTTGTTATAACATCACATCCCATAGTCAGACAAACTGATCCTTTTACTCTCTTTCATAAAAAAAAAAGACCTCCCATCTCTCTGACATTTGCACTTCAATTTCACCTTAATCTCTTTGAATTACTTATTTCTTTCAAATCTCACTCAACTATTGCCTTCTGACTTAAAGCTTTCCTGATCCTCTTCCAGCTGCTAATGTCAATTCCCTCCAAATGATTTTACCTTTTTTGTTACGGGTTGGGGGGGTGGCGCTTGTGTAGAGTGCATAAGTATAATCTGCTAATGCAGATTGCCTAAATAAATGAGAGAAGCTGAAGTAGCTGCTTCAGAGAGAAGGCTATTATTTTGTGAATTTTTGGAAAATAAGTCTACTATAGCAGGAAATCTGGGAGGGCAGAAAAAAGCTATCCCATCTAACTTTTTTTTATTTGTTTACATGTTTCCTTGACCATCTCCATACCAGGCTGTCCATACTCAGGCCAATGTCTCCTTCTCCCCCTCTCTAAAACTCTGGATTCTATAGTGTTCCTGAGATACCAAGCTCTGAGGGGGGAACCATGCCTTTCTCAGATCTTGGTCTCCTTGCCACTTTTGGACAATTAATTACATCTATCCACTTCCTTGTAGCTCCCATTATGTGTTGTCTTTCCCATTAGAATATAATTTCTCTCTATTCCTGTCTCTGTGTCTGATTATCTATCTGTCAATGTCTCTCTCTGTTTCTGTCTCTCTCTTTCTCTCTTTTCTCCCCTATATGTAAACACACATACACACATAGAACAATTCCTGCAATGATACTTGCTGCCTTTTATTTTTATTTTTATTATTATTATTCAGTCAAATTTGGTTCAAAATTAAGCGTTAAAAAAGTAACTATGATCACCTTTTCAAAATGTTAAGTTCATATGCACACATTTTTCCAATGTTTATAGTAATAAAAAACACCAAACGTTTCTTCACATTCCCTGTGTTCTACTCAAAGTGATCAATTTGCTGTTCCCTATACTTAGTATTTTAGCAGTTCATACCTTTTCAGTGACTGGCCATTTTGCCTAGAATTCCTTCCCTCTTCACCTCCTCACTTCCATAACTAAAAGGGATGTTCAATCCTTGCTAAATCAAGTTTTCCCACCCCCACCCCATGTTGTTAGTGCTCTCCAAATTCAATTTATTTTTCATGTTCTTTGTAATTATTTATCTGGATACACTTGATCTTAGAATGTCAGCTTTTTGAAGCCAGGAAGTATTTCTTTTTCTTCCTTCCTTTCTTTTCCTTCCTTCCTTCCTTCCTTCCTTCCTTCCTTCCTTCCTTCCTTCTTTCCTTCCTTCCTTCCTTTCTTTCTTCATTCCTTCCTTCCTTTCTTTCTTTCTGTGTGTGTGCAGTTACCTTCTAGTTCCTAGAATAGTACCTTGCACCTAGGAGGTACTTGAAAAAGATGTAATGAATTGATTTAAATTGAATGTTGATTTGACTCCATACATAAGACCATGACTTTTCTATTTATTGTCAGATACAATCAGTTTAAAAAAAATTTAAATTTTAAGTGATTCAAAATGGCAAGTGTATGTACTTTTAAAATGCAGTTACTGTATTCATACGACTAGAGATCGTCAAAGATTCCTATAAGGAATTTAACCAGATAAACTCAGTATTATTGAGTTTACCAAAATATATATTGACATGATAAACCATTGTCAATTTGTAATTAAAATAGAAAATACATTTTTGAAAAGTATATTTGTTAGTCAATTGAGCAAATAATACTCTAAAACTGAATCAACTTGTTTAGAACAAACAAGAGTCAACTTTTTTCTCATTTTTAACATATCATCCCAATGCAAGAAAAGACAGATAGCTAGATAGCTAGATAGATGGATAGATAGATGTATGGATGATGGATGGATGGATAGTATTTGGGTATATATGTGTTTGTGTAATATATGTATTTATATTTATATGTATACATATTTATTTTAATTACATATGTATATATTTCATATGTATTGTGTATATATGCAATATTCCTATATATGCATATGACTATCATTATTTCCCTCCGTTCTACAAAATAGTGTGATTGAATATTTTAGCACAGTGAATATTTTAAGCCAACAAGTTTTAACAGCTGCTCTATAAAATATTTAGATATGAATTAAATTTGGGTATCTCCTCTTATGCCCAGGCATTGTCTTCCTCCCATTCTTGATCTTTTTCTTCTCTTGATCCTTCTTTCGACAAAACATATATCTTCGTTTATTTTTTTTTCTGTTTCAAATGTTACCCAAGGAAAATTAACCCATTAGTTAAGTGGGGAAAAAAACTTACAAAGAAAACCAGAAAAAAAATGCTAAAAAACATCTTCCAAATTAGAAAGGGTATAGAAGAGAATAATGCTCATAGAATCACTGACTTAGAGCTGAAAGAGACTTTAGAAAACATGAGTACAACCTTTTCATTTTTATAATTAAGGAAACTAAGACCCACAGAAATTAAGTGACTTGCTAAAAGTCATATAAGTAGAGAACTGAGATTTGAACGCAGGTCTCTTTACTCCAGATCTAGAGATGTGTGATAGTCTTAGGGAGTACAATAGGCTCATCTCTGTATCACCTCTTTTTTTCCTGCTAAATTGGCCATGATGTTAGAAATCAGATGTGGGAAATGAATTGCAGTATTATCAGTATAACCTATAGGCTCAAGATAAAAGGTTATCACAGTTTCCCATATGGCTTGAAGGTATATGTCAGAAATTTCCTTCTAACCACATGAGAAATGAATTAATTTGGTTTACAAGTCTCATTTAAGAGTTATTAAACAATATTGTTATTGTTCTGTCATTTTTTCAGTCATGTCCGCATTTGAGGTTTTCTTGTCAGTGATACTGAGTAGTTTGCCATTTCCTTCTCCAACAAATAAGGAAATTGAGCCAAACAGGGTTAAGTAACTTGCTAATATGAGTCTGAAGTCATATTTGAATTCAGGTCTTCCAGACTCTAGACCTGGTGTTCTATCTACTACACCACTTAGCTATTGTTATTAAACAATCTAGAACATAAAAAAAGATAGATTTGGAAGTTTCTTGAAGGGATTTCTAATAATAATGATGATGCATATGATAATAATAATAATAACTAGCATTTTTAATGTTTTCAAAGCACTACCCAGATATTATCTCATTTGATTCTTACAACAATCCTAAAAGGGTGGTGCTATTAACAACCCCATTTTAAAGAGACAGAGCTAGATAGATGTTGGAGGGTAGATTTTAATTCAGTTCTTTCTATTCAGTGCTTTTTCTCTCTCTCCCTCTCTCCCTCCCTCTCTCTCTCTCCCTCTCTCCCTCTTCACTGAATCCAAAGAAAGTTTTGTCTAAAAGATTTGTCATTAAACCCAAAGACCCCAGCTTTTGGGATAAGTATTCACTATTTGACAAAAACTGCTGGGAAAACTGGAAACTAGTGTGGAAGAAATTAGGGCTTGACCCACATCTAACACCACATACCAAGATAAGATCTAAATGGGTTCATGATCTGGATATAAAGAGTGATTTTGTAAACAAGTAAGAGGAACATAATATAGTTTATCTCTCAGACCTGTGGAGATGGAATAAATTTATGTCCAAAGAAGAACTGGAACTTTTAATTGAAAACCAGATAGATAACTTTGACTATATTAAGTTAAAAAGTTTTTGTACAAACAAAATCAATGCAGACAAGATTAGGAGGGAAGCAATAAATTGGGAAATCATCTTTACATTTAAGGGTTCTGATAAAGGTCTCATCTCTAAAATATATAGAGAATTGTCTCATATTTATAAAAATTCAAGCCATTCTCCAATCAATAAATGGTCAAAGGATATGAACAGACAATTTTCAGAGGATGAAATTAAAACTATTTATAGTCATATGAAAAGGTGCTCCAAATCACTATTGATCAGAGAAATGCAAATCAAGACAACCCTGAGATACCACTTCACACCTGTCAGATTGGCTAAAATGACAGGAAAAGTTAATGATGAATGTTGGAGGGGATGTGGGAGGGCTGGGACACTGATGCATTGTTGGTGGAGCTGTGAACGGATACAGCCATTCTGGAGAACAATTTGGAGCTATGCTCAAAAAGTTATCAAACTGTGCATACCCTTTGACCCAGCAGCATTTCTATTGGGCTTATATCCCAAAGAAATCATAAAGGAAGGAAAAGGCCCCACATGTGCAAGAATGTTTGTGGCAGCCCTTTTTGTAGTGGCTAGAAACTGGAAATTGAATAGATGCCCTTCAATTGGAGAATGGCTGAATAAATTATGGTATATGAATGTTATGGAATATTATTGTTCTGTAAGAAATGACCAGCAAGATGATTTCAGAGAGGCCTGGAGAGACTTACATGAACTGATGCTGAGTGAAATGAGCAGAACCAGGAGATCATTATACACGGCAACAACAGTACTATATGACGATCAATTCTGATGGACATGGCTCTCTTCAACAATGAAATGTTTCAAACCACCTCCAATTGTTCACTGAAGAAAGCCATATACACCCAGAGAGAGGGATGCGAAATGTGGACCACAACATAACATTCTCATACTCCTTGATTGATGTTTGCTTACATTGTGTTTCCTTTATCTGATATATCGTTTGTGTAGATAAGATTTTTCTTGCACAACAATGATAAGTTTGGAAATATGTATACATATATTCGATTTGCCAATATTTTAACATAATTAACATGTAGTGGATATCCTGCCATCTAGGGGAGGGGTGGGGAGTTGGGGGGAAAAATTTGTAATGGAAAGCTATGTAAGGGTTATTGTTGAAGAATTACCCACACATATGTTATGCAAATAAAATAAAAATTAAAAAAAAAAGATTTGTCATAAATCACACAGGGAACAAGTACTACTCTAAAAAGTAGAGCAAGGCTTAAAAGCCGACAGATCCATCATAGCAGGTAATACCAACAAAAAACAACTCTGTTTCTTCTTTTAACTCAATTTTACTGTTTGTGATTTAAAATTAATGTCTTAATCATTTAAAAAAATAATTCCTATGCCAGCTCACTTAAAATCATTTAGGCTGAACCTACACCATGGAAAACATCTAGGTGAAAAGTGGAAAATTCAGGCAATCATCAGAGCCACAGAATAGTTAAATGAATGACTTTTTTTTACATTTCTATATATATATATATGTATATATGTATATACACATATGTACACAACACACACACATATATATAGCCTTTAATGAAGATTCTCAGATTTTTATAATGTATGAATTGATGTCTAAATTTGAGTGTTTCTGGAAGTCAAGCGAAATCTTGTTTTCAGGGCTTCATTGTACTAGAAAGGCTACTACAAAAGGAGGCATTCCAATATTTTAACATAATTAACATGTAGTGGATATCCTGCCATCTAGGGGAGGGGTGGGGAGTTGGGGGAAAAATTTGTAACGGAAAGCTATGTAAGGGTTATTGTTGAAGAATTACCCACACATATGTTATGCAAATAAAATAAAAATTTAAAAATAAATAAATAAATAAATAAATAATGAAAAAAAAAAAAAAAACAAAAACAAAAGGAGGCATTCAACTTCCACATATCTCCCCCCAAAAACAAAACAACAAAAAAAACCACAACAAACCAAAACCCTAATGTTTGCACTAGACCAAAGAATGATGAAGAAATCCAATGGGGAAGGAAGGGGTGGGGGAACAAAACAAAACATTAATTGAATTATCCAACACCAACTATGCAAGATAGCTTACAGAAGCTAGAAAACTTTAGGAAAATCACCTTTCTGGGGCCATTCTCTGCCCTGAGATCTAGAAAAACTAGCTGTGACTTAGTTTTAGCCTCTCAGCATGACCATAGATAGGCGGGGATAGATGTAGCCTTCCAGGATTCTGCATCTTAAACCAGCAAGAGCAATTAACTGTCTTGAAAAAGTCCCAGAATTAGAATCTAGGAATTGTTAGAGAGGAATAGTAGTAGTGAACAGAATGGAACAGTACAGCTATGAGGACCTCAAACATTCTTGTCCTGAGATGTCAGAGAGAGTCTTGAAGATTCAGGGTTCAACTGGATTTAACTTTAAAGACCCAAGGAAGGTCAATACAGCAAACTAAGGAACCAGGGTAAAACCAAGCTGACCACTTCCCCCCATTCCCAAGTTCAGAAGGGAGTAAAGACAGACCCTGGCACAGTCTCAAATCAGGAACTAAAGTTGGAAAATGAATAATTTTTTTAATTTAATTTTTTTATTTGCAAAACATATGTATGGGTAATTCTTCAACATTAACCCTTACAAAGCTTTCTGTTACAAATTCCCCCCCAGTCCCCACCCCTCCCCTAGATGGCAGGATATCCACTACATGTTATTTATGATAAAATACTTGACAAATCGAATATATGTATACATATTTCCACACTTATCTTGTTGTGCAAGAAAAATCGTATCTACAAGAAGAAATATCAGATAAAGGAAACACAATGTAAGCAAACATCAATCAAGGAGTATGAGAATGTTATGTTGTGGTCCACATTTCACATCCCTCTCTCTGGGTGTATATGGCTTTCTTCACTGAACAATTGGAGGTGGTTTGAAACATTTCATTGTTGAAGAGAGCCATGTCCATCAGAATTGATCGTCATATAGTATTGTTGTTGCCGTGTATAATGATCTCCTGGTTCTGCTCATTTCACTTAGCATCAGTTATGCAAGTCTCTCCAGGCCTCTCTGAAATCGTCCTGCTGGTCGTTTCTTACAGAACAATAATATTCCATAACATTCATATACCATAATTTATTCAGCCATTCTCCAATTGATGGGCATTCCTTCAGTTTCCAGTTTCTAGCCACTACAAAAAGGGCTGCCACAAACATTCTTGCACATGTTGGGCCCTTTCCTTCCTTTATGATTTCTTTGGGATATAAGCCCAATAGAAACACTGCTGGGTCAAAAGGTATGCACAGTTTGATAACTTTTTGAGCAAAGCTACAAATTGCTCTCCATAATGGCTGGATCCGTTCACAGCTCCACCAACAATGCATCAGTGTCCCAGCCCTCCCACATCCCCTCCAACATTCATCATTAACTTTTCCTGTCATTTTAGCCAATCTGACAGGTGTGAAGTGGTACCTCAGGGTTGTCTTAATTTGCATTTCTCTGATCAATAGTGATTTGGAGCACCTTTTCATATGACTAGAAATAGTTTTAATTTTATCCTCTGAAAATTGTCTGTTCATATCCTTTGACCATTTATTGATTGGAGAATGGCTTGAATTCTTATAAATATGAGACAATTCTCTATATATTTTAGAGATGAGACCTTTATCAGAACCCTTAAATGTAAAAGATGATTTCCCAATTTATTGCTTCCCTCCTATTCTTGACTGCATTGGTTTTGTTTGTACAAAAACTTTTTAACTTAATATAGTCAAAGTTATGTATCTGGTTTTCAATTAAGAGTTCCAGTTCTTCTTTGGACATAAATTTATTCCATCTCCATAGGTTTGAGAGGTAAACTATATTACATTCCTCTAATTTACTTATAATATCACTCTTTATATCCAGATCATGAACCTATTTAAATCTTATCTTAGTATGTGGTGTTAGATGTGGGTCAAGCCCTAATTTCTTCCACACTAATTTCCAATTTTCCCAGCAGTTTTTGTCAAATAGTGAGTATTTATCCCAGAAGCTGGGGTCTTTGGGTTTATCAAAGACTATATTGCTATAGTTATTGCCTAGTCTGTCCTGTGATTCTATCCTATGCCACTGATCGACTGCTCTATTTCTCAGCCAGTACCAAATTGTTTTGATGACCGCTGCTTTATAATATAGTTTTAGATCTGGTATAGCAAGTCCACCATCATCAGCCTTTTTTTTTCATTAATTCTCTTGAAACTCTTGACCTTTTGTTCTTCCAAATGAATTTTGCCACTATTTTTTCTAGATCTGTAAAATAATTTCCTGGGAGTTTGATTGGTATGGCATTAAATAAGTAAATTAGTTTGGGTAGTATTGTCATTTTTATTATATTCGCTCGGCTTACCCATGAGCACTTAATGTTTTTCCAATTGATTAGGTCTGATTTTATTTGTGTGGAAAGTGTTTTGTAGTTTAGTTCATATAGTTCCTGACTTTCCCTTGGCAGATAGATTCCCAAATATTTTATACTATCAACAGTTATTTTGAATGGAATTTCTTTTTGTATCTCTTGCTGCTGAACTTTATTGATAATATATAAAAATGCTGATGATTTATGTGGATTTATTTTGTATCCTGTAACTTTGCTAAAGTTGTGAATTGTTTCTAGTAATTTTTTAGTCGAGTTTCTAGGGTTCTCTAAGTATACCATCATGTCATCTGCAAAGAGTGATAATTTGGTTTCCTCATTACCTTCTCTAATTCCTTTAATCTCTTTTTCTTCTCTTATTGACAAAGCTAATATTTCTAAGACAACATTAAATAATAATGGTGACAGTGGGCAGTCTTGTTTCACTCCTGATCTTTTTGGGAATGGGAAAATGAATAATTTAAAGAAATTTTCTACCAGAACCAGAAAGTATTACAAATCTAGAGACTCCCCCCAAAGGAGACAAAAACTCTGTTATAATTACAAGAAGTAGTTTGAGGGGAGAGGAGAGCTTCCACGAGGACCGAATTAAAGAAAGAAATAAAAATACAACAAAAACTTTAGAGGAAAGAATTGAAAGGAGAATAAATACTTCAAAAGAAAAGGAGGTAAATTTTGCCACAAAATAGAGTCCCTGAAAATAAGAATATACTAAACAGAAATCCATGACTCCATAAGGAAGAAAGTTAACTATTTAGTTTTAAAAGATTTAAAAAATAGGATAAAATATGAGATAGATGGTTTTATAAACAACTAATCTGGAAAATATGACAAGGAATAATTAAGAATTATTGGGCTTGCAGGAAGTGTGGGATAGTGGTTGAGTGAGGTGAGGAGAAGTAGAATCTGGAAATTATATTTCAAAAAAAATCAAATAACTTTCCAGAGAGGAAAGTAAAGATTAAAAGAAACTACCACTTACTTCCTAAAAAGAACTCAAAAAAGAACAGCCTCTTAGAATTCAGGGCTCCCTTATCAAAGAAAAAGAAATACTGCCGGCATCCCAAAAGAAGTAACTAAAATATATCAAAGGACCACAGTCAGATTTACTAAAATCTAGCATATTAAAGATAAAAATGAAAGAAAACAGATTTATAACCAAGAATAAGCTATCCTATGAACCTGAGTGTAATCCTTCAGGAGAAATAATGAGGCTTTCATGGATTTTTAGGTATTTCATGTCACCCTTTCCAGTGGCTCCCTATTTATTACTTAAAGGATCAAATATAAAATCCTCTGACTCTTAACACCTTTCATAACCTGACACCTTCCTACCTTTCAAGTCTTCTTATATTTAATTTTTTTTTCTACATTTTTGGCAAGTCATTGACACTGACCTTCTTGTTGTTCCTCCCACAAGACACTCCTCCTGATATCCTGGATTTTTACCAGCTGTACCTTATGTTTAGTATGCCCTTCTTTATCTCTTTTTGCTGGTTTCCCTGACTTCTGATTAAAACTAAAATCTCACCTTCTACAAGAAGTTCTTCCTGATTCCCCTTAAGTCTAGTACCTTCTCTCTAAAATTATCTCTAATTTATCCAGTATGTGATTTGTTTGTTCATAATTGTTTGCATGCTAACTTCTCCATTAGACTATGAGTTCCTTGAGAGCAAGAACTATTGTTGGGGGGTAGAGTTTGCTCCCTTTTTGTGTCCCCAACACTTGGAATGGTGTCTGGTACATAGGAGGTACTTAATATTTGTTGACTTAACTTTTGATGAAAATACCTGAACCGAGTAGGAATTTTGAAATATAAACACAGAAGTCTAGAAAAACTGAGAATGGTAAATTTATTTGAACAATTAAGAGTTGTATGATGATATAATACTGCCCTTCTAATAGAAGACATAAAAATGTGTTCTTTCAGAATCTTAATGTTGGGATAGTTAGTTGGTGTAGTGGATAGAGTACCAGCCCTGAAGTCAGGAAGACCTGAATTCAAATGTGACCTCAGACACTTAATACTCCCCAACTGTGTGACCCTGGGCAAGTCACTTAACCCCAATTGCCTCAGCAAAATAAAGAAATAGAACCTTAATGTCTTCAAAGGTTATAGAGGGAGTTAAGTAAAATAAGAAAAATAAAGAAAAAATAGAGGTCCTAGGGGTGGGATAAGTTCTGTTCTGAGGATTTGAAACAGAACAAGAAGAGGAGGGATAAAAAAGAATACATTATAAAAAAGAATAAGAGGGTAGAATGTGCTAGTTCTTGCAATTAGGATGTATGAGAAGCATATACAAAGAGTAAGGATATAGGGAAGTAAGTATCAAAAGAACCTTATTCTTTTCAAAAGTGAACAAAAAAGGTTTGAACACACATACATGCAAAGTGTAGTATGGAAATACTTCATACTTAGCAGGAAAATAAGTGGGGATAGAGAAAACATTGTTAAAAGGAAAGATATTACAAAAGACAGAATAATTACAAAGAAAACAACTTTCTGGCCCTGAAGTGTGGAGAAATGGGAGGCGGGGAAGGGAGGCAAAGAATTTGAATCTAAGGGGGTGCCTTAGACTGCCTCTTAGGTAATTAGGAAAAAAGTTGAACAAAGTCAGGCATAGGAATGTAACTCCAGGAATATTTTTGCAGTGTAAAAAATGATGGAGATGATTTTAGAGAATTTTAGGCAATATAAACTGCATAGAATAAAATGAGTAGAAAAAGGAAAACAATTTAATCAAGGATAAGAATCTTGTAAAGAGCAACTGAGAGAGTAAGAACTCTGATTAGCATAATGACCAATCATCATATTTCCAGAAGACCTATGATAAAGTCTATTATCCACACAATTTGACAAAGAGCTGATCAACTCAAAGTGTATTTTTGGACATCACTATTGTGGAGAATTTGTTTTGGTTAACTACTTATTTGTTTAAAAGTTTTTATTTCTTTTTTTTTCCTCTTGATTTCAAGTGAATAGGAAGGAATTTCAAAAGACCATAGAATTTATTATATACTTTCTAAAAAGTAAATGGCATGCAATAAAGTATTAGTTTTATAGAAAATGCTTTATTTTCTTCAGTGTGTGTGGAAATGCTCTTTTTTGATATTTAAATTAGGAATACAGAAGAATAAAATAACCAAAGTTTCTTCTTTCTAAAAATGAAAATAGCACTATCTACTTACTAATTCTTATTTAATGTTAATCATTATTACTTACTAATCATTATTAGTAATGATTATATAACTACTCTCATGCTTTAAGTTTAAACTTTATTCATAAAATATATTTATATAGTTTTGTTTATATATTATATTTCTGTATTTATAAAAAATATTTCTTTACCTCTCTAGGTGTTTTTTTTTCCTGTTGCCCCACTTTCAGAAACTAGCAAACAAATTATTACTCAAAGTCCTTTGGCTTTAGTCACACCATTTCTACAATCTCAATTTTTCAAATACTTTTTGTATTTTCACAGCCTGAAATATATCTTCTTTTCTTTCCCTGTTCAAATAGTAGCATACTTGAAAATATCGAGTACTAGTAAATACTAGACAATTTTAAAATTAGAAAATCAAAGTAGGATTCCAGGTAGCAAGAAGGAATATCTCCTTGGGTAAAAAAGACTTGTTAAAAGAAAAGGTGTATTGAAGGAATGGGTATTATTCTGGACACAATAGAACTGACCTCTAAATTTTCTCTTCCTTCCATTTCGCTTTTTTTTTTTTAGTTAAGCTTTTTATTTTCAAAACATATGCATGGATAATTTTTTTAACATTGACCCTTATATAGCCTTGTGTTCCAAATTTTCCCCTCCTTCCCCCCCCACTCCCTCCCCTAGATGGCAAGCTATTCAATATATGTTAAACATGTTAAAATGTTAAATCCAATATATGTAAACATATTTATACAATTATCTTGCTGCACAAGAAAAATCAGATCTAAAAGGAAATAAAATGAATAAGAAAACAAAATGCAAGGGAACAACACCAAAAAGCATGAGAATGTTATGTTATGTTGTGATCCACAATTCTCTCTCTGGGTGTAGATGGCTCTCTTCATCACAAGATCCTTGAAACTGGCTTCAATCATCTCATTGTTGTCTTCCTTCCATTTCTAACTAATAGGGCCAAATTGTAGGCAAATTTCAAAGTGAAACCAATACTTTGAATCCTATAATTTCTTTTTACATCTCTCTTAGATTCACAGTCACCAAAACATACAAACTTCACACCCCCTCCATATTATTCTATTTTTCCTTTCATCCCCCCCCAAATTTTACTATTTTAAAATTACCTCTATCTTTCCTTTTGCTCCCTGAACTTCTCCCCAACTTTTCATTTCTTCTCTATGTAACATAGAGTCCCACTCACATAGGTTTTGTCAGATATGACTATTACTCTTTGTAATACATTAAAATTAAGACAACTCAAATCACCCTTATTTTCATCTCAGAGAGAAGTCAGAGTCCATCAACAAGCCTTTTTGGAGTATGTATGGACTTCTAGATCACATGAACAAGAATTTGGAGGTTGTCATTTTATTTTATTACTATTCAAACCTTCCTAAAATAGGAATTCCAATTTTCTCCATGATCTAAGATACCAAGACTCCAAATGAAGTAGCAACTCAATGAATTGATAGCAAAGAATGTTAATTCTAATCCTTAATGTTTTCAATCAGCCCAGTCTTAATGCTCTGGCAGGGCCTATGTTTTAAGAGAATTCAACTTTCCCTTCCACATCTCAACTTTTATTTTGTACTTTAAAAACAAAAGTAGTAAATATGTCCTTCTTGGAACTTCAGAGACAGCATAGAAGTATGCTATGCTACAATAGTGCTCAAAGAACTGAGGTACAGAGGGAACTTAGGATGCCAGCATATGTGTGGGTGTTTTTTCCACCTGGCCTTACAGAAATGGGACTGGTATTCATCTGATACCAGTTCTGTTCCCCCAAAAGTCACTTGGGTCATAAATTAAAACCAGTGAAAAATAAATGTCCCAGCAAAGGAAGAGACTGACATAGCTTTCAGCTCCATCTCTCTGGGAAAGTACCATTAAAAGGGGGAAGAATCAGAAAGTAAATCATAAAACAATATAAGCAAAAAGGAATAAAATTACCAAATATTTCAAGATGAAGAAAACTCAATTAAAGATTCTGAACCTATGCAGATAAAACAACATGGAAGGTATTAATAACAGAAAAGAATATGGTCTTGAGGGCAGCGAGGTGGATAGAGCACCAACTGTGAAATCAGGAGGACCTGAGTTCAAATTTGTCCTCAAACACTTGACACTACCTGTGTGATTCTGGGCAAGTCACTTAAGCCCAATTGTCTCAAGAAAATACAAACAAAAAAAGAGAATATGAACCCTTGATCAGCTAAACAGTTTCAAATATCTCTGAATAAATATTGTAAGAAAGGAAAATTAATTAACACTCGAAGAGGTGGAGGACACTGTGAATTCCTAAGAGAACATGGAACTACATCAGAATGTTCCTGAATGGTCCAAAAGAAAAATAAGAATTGGAAAAGCAGAATTTATGACCAACATATCAGAAATAAACAGCCAAATTAAAAAAAAATAACTTTTATCCACAATAGCACATGTCTTCAAAGAAATGCAAAAAAGAACTATTGAAAATTCAAATACACTGCAATAAAGGATAATGTTGAAGGAAAAAAGCACAAAACAATGATAATGTTAAGAGAAAACAAAATCTATGCAAGCAGTTTATATTTTGAAGAAAAGATATATTTTTTCCACCAAAAAACATGAC
>JAJPUD010004478.1:0-78835 GCA_023553655.1 Myrmecobius fasciatus
TTATTAATTCAATGGTTTTCTTATTTTCAGTTTTATTAATCTCCCCTTTTATTTTCAGAATTTCCAATTTGGTATTTAATTGAGGGTTTTTAATTTGTTCTTTTTCTAGCTTTTTTAATTGTAAGCCCAGGTCATTGATCTCCTATTTCTGTTTTATGCAAGTAAGCATCTAGAAATATGAAATTGCCCCTTATAACCACTTTGGCTGTATCCCACAAATTTTGGTATCTTGTCTTATTGTCATTCTCCTGGATGAAATTATTGATTATGTCTATGATTTGCTGTTTCACCCATTCATTCTTTAGAATGAGATTATTTAATTTCCAATTAACTTTTGGTCTATTTTCTCCTGGTCTTATATTGCATGTGATTTTTATTGCATCATTTTCTGAAAAAAAAAAGCATTTACTATTTCTGCCTTTCTGCATTTGAATTTGAGGTTTTTATGCCCTAACACATGGTCAATTTTTGTATAAGTTCCATGAAGCGCTGAGAAAAAAGTAAACTCCTTTCTGTCTCCATTCAATTTTCTCTAAAGATCTATCATACTTAACTTTCCTAACATTTTGTTTACCTCCTTAACTTCTTTCTTATTTATTTTGTGGTTTGATTTATCTAATTCTGAGAGAGCAAGGTTGAGATCCCCCACTAGTATAGTTTTGCTGTCTATTTTTTCTTGCATCTCTCTTAACTTTTCCTCTAGGAATTTGGATGTTATACCACTTGGTGCATATGTGTTTAGTATTGATATTGCTTCATTATCTATGGTACCCTTTAGTAAAATATAGTGTCCTTCCTTATCACTTTTAATTAGATCTATCTTTGCTTTTACTTGATCTGATATTAGGATTGCTACCCCTGCTTTTTTTTTTTTTGTTTTTTTTTTTGTTTTGTTTTGTTTTGTTCACCTGAAGCATAATAGATTCTGCTCCAGCCCTTTACCTTCACTCTATATGTATCTTTGTTTTAGATGTGTTTCTTGTAAACAACATATTGTAGGATTCTGGCTTTTAATCCAGTCTGCTGTCCACTTCCATTTTATGGGAGAGTTCATCCCATTCACATTCACATTGAAAACAACTAATTTTATATTTCCTGCCATCTTATTTACCCAAAATTATGTTTTTCTCTTTCCTTTCCCCTTTTTCCCTTCCTCCCTCCCCCTTTTGAGCCCCTCCTCCTTTTTTACACCTTTCCCTTAATTCTTTTATTTTCCCTTTTATTAGTCTTTCCCTTTCTTTTCCTCCTTTCCCTTCCATTTCCCTATAAGGAGGGACAAGTTTCTCTGTGAAACTGAATGTGTCTGATATACTCTTTTAGAGCCCAATCTGATGAGAGTAAGATTCACACAATGCTCATTCCCTCCCATCTTTCCCTCAATTATATTAGGTTTTCTTTGCCTCTTCATGAGATTTTACTTTATTTTTACCTCCTTTTTTTTTTTAACCTTTTTACCTCCTTTTCCCTCTTTTCCCCAGTATGATAGCCCTTCAACTTCTAGTTTCTTTTTCATATTCTCAAAGTAAAATCAAATGATATACCCATTCTGTAAGTATACCTATAATAGAAATATAGTTCTCAAGAATTTTTTCCTCTTTACCTTTTTATGCTTCTTCTGAATTCTGTATTTGAAAGTCAAATTTTTTGTCCAGATCTGGTCTTTTCATTAGAAATAGGTGAAATTCACCTATCTCATTAAATGTCCATCTTCTTCCCTGAAAGATAATGCTCATTTTAGCTGGATAGCTTATTCTTGGCTGTAATCCAACTTCCTTTGCCTTTTGGAAAATCTGATTCCAGGTCCTTCGATCCTTTAAGGTGAAAGCTGATAGATCCTGGGTGATTCTAATTATAGTTCCTTGGTATTTGAATTGTTTCTTTCTAGCTACTTGCAATATCTTTTCCTTGGTGCAGTAGTCCTGGAATTTAGACAGGATATTCCTTGGGCATTTACTTTTGGGGTCTCTTTCAGGAGGTGATCATTGAATTTTTTTGATGACTACTTTACCTTCTGATTCTAAAACATCAGGGCAGTTTTCTTTCACGATTTCCTGTAAGATAGTGTCTAGCTTCTTTTTTACATCATGGCTTTTAGGAAGTCCAATAATCCTTAGATTATTTCTCCTAGATCTATTTTTCAGGTCAGTTGTCTTTCCTAGGAGGTATTTCATATTTTTGTCTATTTGTTCTTTTTTTTTTTAACTGATTCTTGAAGTCTTATTGGTTCCTTCACTTCCATTTGTTCAATTCTAATTTTTAGTCTATTCTTTTCTTCAGTTACCTTTTTTTAGCTCCTTTTATAATTTGCCAATTTTTTGGTTGCGTACTCTTCCCATTTCACCAATTTTGTTTTTCAATGAATTGCTGTCTTTTTTATATCTCTTTTGTAGGGCATTATATCTTTGTAATGATCTCACTTCATTTCCCTATTTTCCTTCTAACTCTTTTTTGAAATTCTTTATGCAATCTTCCAGGAAAGCGTTGTGAAATGGGGACCAGTGCATGTCTCCCTTGTGGCTTCCTCTGGAGTTGTTTTACCTTTATGAACCTCAGGATCTGAGGTCTCTTCTCTCTCTCCATAAAAGCTGTCTATGGTGAGAGTTCTTTATTGTTTTTTATTCATTTTTTTTTTTTTAAAGCTTGAGGTTTGTTTAAAGCAGAGGAGCTGCAGGTGCTTTAATTTGCCCTGGGGCAGTTCTGCTGATTGACCAGTTATTGGGGCTAGGTCTGGCATTCTCAGTGGTTTACAATCTACCTTTTACAAAAGGCAGATCTGCCAAAGCTCCTGCTTGCAACCAGGCCATAGTGGTCTAAGAGGCTCACAGAAATTTCCTAGGTGCTTAGAACTGCCACACTCTGAGTCTTGGCCTGGCTTCCTCCCCTGTCTGCACTTTCATCTGAGCTCAGCAAACTGTCCCCCTGTCCGACTGAAACAGACATGTGCTGAAGCTTTTCCAAGGTAACTACTTCTGGGAATGTGTTGTACTCCAGGTATTTGGGGATGCCTTGACTCCAAAGTCAGTTCAGAGGCTAATCTGCTGTTGGTTTGAGAGAAGGTCAGAGGAGGGCACGTAATCGTGTCTGCACTTCGCCATCTTGGCTCCCCAAAAAGATCATAAAGGAGGGAAAGTGACCCACGTGTTCAAAAATGTTTGTGGCAGCCCTTTTTGTTGTGGCTAGAAACTGGAAACTGAGTGGATACCCATCAATTGGAGAATGCCTGAATAAACTATGGTATGTGAATGTTTTGGAATATTATTGTTCTATAAGAAATGATCAGCACGATGATTTCTGAGAAGCCTGGAGATACTTAACATGAACTGATGTGAAGTGAAATGAGCAGAACCAGATCATTGTACATGGCAACAATAAGATTATATGATGATCAGTTCTGATGGACGTGACTCTTTTAAACAATGAGGTGATTCAGGCCAGTTTCAGTGATTTTTTTTTGTTGTTGTTGCTTTTTTTGCTGAGGCAATTGGGGTTAAGTGACTTGCCCAAGGTCACACAGCTAGGAAGTGTCTGAGACCAGATTTGAACTCAGTTCCTCCTGACTTCAGGGCTGGTGCTCTAAGCACTGCACCACCTAGCTGCCCCAGTTTCAGTGATTTCATAATGAAGAGAGCCATCAACACACAGAAAGAGGATTGTGGTTACTGAGTGTGAATCACAACATAGCATTTTCACTCTTTGATGTTGTTCATTTGCATTTTGTTTTCTTACTCATTTTCTTTCCTTTTTGATCCGATTTTTCTTGTGCAACAAGAGAATTGTATAAATATGTTTATGCATATTGGATTTAATATATATTTTAACATGTATAGCATATATTGGATTGCTTGCCATCTAGGGAAGGGGCTGGGGGGAAGAAGGAGAAAATCTGAAACACAAGGCTATGCAAGGGTCAGTGTTGAAAAATTATCCGTGCATATGTTTTGTAAATAAAAAGCTTTAAAAAAAAATACAAGCCATTCCCTAATTTATAAATGATCAAAGCATGTGAACAGACAATTTTCAGATGAAATTCAAGCCATATCTAGTAATATGAAAAAATGCTCTGTCATTTTTGATTAGAGAAATGCAAATAAAGACATTTCTTAAGTACTCCTTCACACCTCTCAGATTGGCTCAAAAGGCAGAAAAAGATAATGATAACTTTTGGAAAGAATGTAGGAAAACTGTGATACTAACATATTGTTGGTGGAGTTGTGAAATGAGCCAGCCCTTCTGGAGAGCCATTTGTAATTAAGTCCAAAGGGTTATAAAACTGCATACTCTTTGATCCAGCAGTGTCTCTACTGGATCTGTATCCAAGAACATCATAAAAAGGGAAAAGAAGCCACATATGCAAAAATATTTGTAGCAGCTTTTTTTGTACTGGCAAGGAATTGTAAATTGAGTGGATGTTCACCAGTTGGGAAATGGCTGAATAAGTTATGTCATATTAATGTAATGGAATATTATTATTCTATATGAAATGATGAGCAGGCTAATTTTAGAAAACCTTGGAAAGATCTATGTGAACTGATGCTAAGTGAAATGAGTAGAGCCAAGAGAACATTGTACACAGCAGCAAAATGATTAACTGTGATGGACCTGGCTTTTTGCAACAATGAGGTGATTCAGTGCAATTCCAATAGACTTTTGATGGAAAGCGCCATCTGCATCCAGAGAGAACTATGGAGATTGAATGTGAATCATAACACAGTATTTTCACCTTTGTTGTTTATTTGCTTGTTTTTTCTTTCTCATTCTTTCACTCTTTCCAGATGATATGATTGTCTACTTAGAGAACCCTAGAGAATCCACTAAAAAACTATTAGAATTAATCCACAACTTTAGCAAAGTTGCAGGATACAGAATAAATCCACATAAATCATCAGCATTTTTATACATCACCAATAAAATGCAACAGCAAGAGATACATTCTAATCTGATTTTTCTTATATAATGTTATATATGTGGAGATGTGTTTAAAAGAATTACACACGTTTTAAAATACCTGCTGTTTAAGGGAAGGGAGAGGAGAGAGGTGGGGATTAGGGGGAAAATTTTGGAATACAAGGTTTTGCAAGGATGGATGTTAAAAAATATCTTGCATGTATTTAAAAAAATAAAAAGCTATTATTTTTTTAAAAAAAAAAGATACCCTTCATTTATTTCTGCCTTCCATGCTAACTGTTGTCCTTTATTTCTACTACTGTTTTTTTAGCTAAAGCTATCCAGTCTCATGGTTTTCCCTTTCTTTTCCTTTCACTTAATTTTAAACACTTTGCAGTCTGGTGTCTAACCTGATCATTAAATTGAAAGTCCTTTTTCCAAAGTTATCAAGTGACTCTTCTAATTCCACATCTAATAAATAGCCTTTTCCCAGTTTATCCTTCTCTGCCTCTTTGGAGCTCACTTTTACTTCCTGTGTTTTTTTTTTCTTTTCTTTGTTTTTGAACACTGTACTCTCTTGGTTCCCCTCAGCATGTTTTACCAGTCCTGTGATGTCATTAATTACTGTCTTCTCTTTCATTCCACTTTATGATGAAAATATGGCCCTTCTTTCCAAGACCAGCCACTTCTCTAAGTGCATCCTTGATCCTCTCCTCTTCCATCTTCTTCAAAAGATTGCCATCACTATCCTTCTCATTATCTTTAATTTTCAGTCTTTCCCTGTCTAATGGCCCCTTCCTGGTAGCCTATAAACATATCTACCTTGCTTCTTTTAACTTTAATATAAATCTTACTTGATCCAACTATCCCTGCTAGCTATCACCGTATATACTTTCCTCGTTTTTCAGAGAAATTTCTTGAGAAGTGCCCCATATTCTCTTTTCAAAGAGATTTTAAACTCTTCTTCAGTCTGGTCTTTCACTTCATCAATCACCTGAAATTGATTTTGGTAACTAGAAAGTTATTGTTCTCTTTGACTTCTCTGCTGTCTTTGACTATAGTCTGTCACTTTCATCTCTGAATACTTTTTCCTTTGTAGGTTTTTGTGATATTACACTCTCTTGGTTCTGCTCCCATCTGTCTGGTCACTTCATGTCTTCCTTTCTATATCTTCACATCATACTCTTTTTTTTTTTTTTTCTTTTTTTGCTGAGGCAATTGGGGTTAAGTGACTTTCCCAGGGTCACACAACTAGGGAATGTTAAGTGTCTGAGACCAAATTTGAACTCAGGTCCTCCTGACTTCAGGGCTGGTGCTCTATCTACTGTGCTACCTAGCTGCCCCCACATCATACTCTTAACCATGGTTTCTCCCAAGGCTTTCTTTTCTCTTTACCCAACTTGATTTCACAAACTCTCAAGACTTAAAATCATTTCTATGCAGGTTCTTCCTAGATCTTATATATTAATCAATAAACAGTAATCATTCTTCTGTCTTCCAGTTCTTTGTCACTAACTGCTTTATAGAAATCTTGAAGTATGTATCCTGCAGACATCTCAAACTTAGCATGTTCAAGACAGATCTAATTATCTTTGCCTCAAACCCATTCTTCTCCTGAACTTTATTATTACTGTCTAGGCTGCCATTGTCCTCAGTCATTTTGATTTGCAAACTTTGTGTTATCCTCCACTTCTCATTCTTACTCTAAATATTTAGTCCATAGCCAAATCATGTTGTTCTCAGTATCTCTTGAATATGTTCCCTTCTCTCCATATACATGACCCTGCTTCAGGCCCTTATCACTTTCACTCAGACTACTACCACATTCTGGTGGGTTTTTTATATCACAAGTCTCTCTCTACTTCAGTCTAACTTTCATTCAGCTGCCAAGTGATTTTCTTAAAGCATAGATGTGAGCATGTCACCATTTTACTTAATAAACTTTAATTTTTTTTTTTTTTTCCTGAGGCAATTGGGGTTAAGTGACTTGGCCAGGATCGCACAGCTAAGGAAGTGTTAAGTGTCTGAGATCAGATTTGAACTCGGGTCCTTCTGACTTCAGGGCTGGTGCTCTATTCACTGCGCCACCTAGCTGCCCCTATTACTCACTTTTTAGAATTGTCCAACTCTTCATTACCCCATTTGAGATCTTGTCAAAATCATTGAATTGTTTTGCTATTTCCTTCACCAGCTCATTTTACAATTGAGGAAACTGAGTCAAAGGGGTTAAGTGACTTGCCCAGGGTCACACAGCAATTAAATGTCTGAGGCTGGATTTGAATTCAGGAAGATGAGTCTTTCTCATGAGAAGCCTGGGAACTCTATCTATCACACCATCTACTTGCTCCCATACTCTTCCCAGCTTGGGCCCTTCCTACCTTTCCAGTCTTCTCTCCTTAACTCTTACCCACATACACTGTCATTTAGCAACACAAAGGGCACCAAGAACTGTCTAGTTATTCAGGTTTATAACCTCACATTATCTTTTTTCCCCACCTTTCCCATGCTTCTAGTATATAATGACTTACTAAGTCTTTTGTCATTTTTGCCTCTGTGGTATTATATCACTTTTTTTTCCACTTGTGCTAATTCTGGCCTGTATCCTTTTGCCTGGACCAAGGTAATAGTCTTCTGATAGGACTCCCTGCCCTAAGTCCTTCTTTGAACCAATCTAATATCTGCTTAACTGCTAAGGCAGTCTTCCTGAAGCACAGATCTGACATGACATTCTTTTTCTCAGAAATCCTCAGGAGCTTCATATTGCCTAGGGCAAAATATAAACTCCTTACTCTGGCATTTAAATTTTTTTTGCAGTCTTCCTCCTGCCTGTCTTGTCAGTTTTTTTTCATATTGTTCCCTTTTACATACTTTACATTTTTACAAATGGACTTACCATTCTTTGAACTGCAGTTTTCTCCAACTTTCTTGTGTGTCCTTTGTCTTAAAAGTGTTATCTTATTTTCTACCATCTAGAATCCCTTGATTCTTTCTAGGCTGAGTTCAGGTGTTAGCCTCCCTGCTGCTACCCTAAATGCTCACCTTAAATTATTTTGCATTTATATATCTGTATATATAAATTTCCCTTTTTTCTTTTCAATCCCCTCACTCAGTAGAATGTAATTATCATAAAGATAGACACAAAATATTTCTGTATTGACACCAGTAGGGCATAAAACATACCATTTCGTAACAGTTGCTTAATAATGATGTACTTTGAATGATTTATGGTGAATTGTTAGACTTAAGCTTCTAAAAATGTATTTTTTTTGTCTACTCACAGAGATGTAACTGATGATGAGTCTTTTGTTGATGAGCTAAGAATAACACTGCGTTTTTTTGCATCTGTATTAGTTCGAAGAATTCACAAGGTATAAATTTTTAATGAGAAATTTTGAATTTTATTTTAAGATTGCTTCTTAATAACCTAATCATTTTATTTTTCTTCTACATGGAATATTTTGAATTATTTTTCTATTTAGGCTGGAGGAAAGGAACAGTACTGGGCCTGTAAGTAGTAAGACCTGAAATTAGATCTGATATCAGAGACTTGCTAGTTGTGTGACCCTGGGCAAGCCAATTAGCCTTTGCTCAACTCAATTTCTGCAATTGTGAAGTGAGGTTAAGAATAGCATCTTCCTTCCAGTGTTAACATGAGGATCAAATGTGGAAATATTTGTAAGGGCTTAGCACAGTGCTTGGCACATAATAGACATTATATCAATTCTAGCTGTTTCTAATATTAATTATAATAATGTTGAGGCAACTGTTATTTGATAATAGTTAATAATTGATATTACTAGCCTTAGCAATAGATAATGCTAGCCTTAGCAATAGGACAGGAAAAAAATTGAGAGAATAAGCATATATTTCATAGGCAAAGAAGAAATAAAATTCTTGTATTTTGTAGCAGAAGTGGTGATTTACTTGAATAACTCTTAGAAAGTCAACTAAAAATTAACTGAAATAATAACTTCAGTGAAGTTGCAGTATATAAGATCAATTCACATAAATCATCAGCATTTCTGTATATTGCCCCAAAAAATCCAACTGGGAGAGTTCAAGAAATTCCATTCAGAATAATCACAAAATGTATAAAATATTTGGCAGTCTACCTAGGACATGAATAAAACCACAAAAACATTCTTTACAGATATAAAGATAAACCTAATTGGAATATTTGAAGTAATATTAATTGCTAATGGGTGGGCTGCAAATATGTACAAAATATAATAAAAATGATAATTCTGCATATTACTGTGCCTTTTCTGTGCCATAGTAGTCAAACTATCAAAGGATTGTTTTTTGTTTTTTTGAGCAGGAAAAAAAATGATAGTGAAATTTATTTGGAAGGGTAAACATTCAAGAATCTCAGAGCAAATAGTGGAAGAAGTGGCTAGGGAGGTAATTTTGTATAGAAGGTCTCCCTAAATGTCTCATTTCCAAGGTGTATGAAGAGATGATTCAAATATAAGAAAATTCCATTTTCCAGTGGACAAGCTAGCATGTATATAGTGCCTTAAGGTTTATAAAGTGATTTTTAAGTATAACCTCATTTTGTCCTCACAACTCTAGAAAGTAAGTGGTGATGTTATTCTTATTTTATACATGAGGAAATTTGAGGCAGGCAAAGACTTGTCCAAGGTCACATGGCAAGTTAAGTATTTGAGGCAAAATAAATGGCTAGACGATTTGAATAGACGTTTTTCAAGGGAAGAAATCCAAGTTCTATACAGTCATATGAAAAAATAAATCCAAATTATTAATGAAGAAATGAAAATTACAGTAACTCTGAGGTTTTTTGCCTTACTTCCATTATTTTGGCAAAGCTGACAAAAATGGAAAATAACAGATATTGCAAGGATTGTGAGAAAATAGATGCATTAATTCTGATAATGGAGCTGCAATTTGGAATTATGCCCCCAAAGTCACTAAATTAAAGTGTGTCTTTCTTTACTTAAAAGAAATCAACAAAAGAGAGAAAATACTTATACATGCAAAAATATAGTAATGCTTTTGTAGTGGCAAAGAACTGGCTGTTAAGAGGATCCTAATGAATTGGGCAGTGACTCTGTATATTATTATATATGGATATAATGGAATATTTTGGGTCATAAAAAATTCAAATAACGGACAGTTTCAGAGACCTAGAAATACTTGTATGAATTGATATAATATGAGGTGAGCAAAAGCAGGAGAATAATTTATATGCCAATGACAATATTACAAAGTAAGACTTGAAAGACTTAAGAATGCTAATCAGTATTATGGTCAGCCGTAATTCCAGAGGATCTATGATGAAATATGTTACCAAACTCCAGAAAGAGGTGATAGACTAAAGCTATAAAATCAGACATACATTTTGTTTTTTGACTTGGCTATTGTGGGAATATGTTTTTCTTCACTATGCTTATTTATTACAAGAGTTCTATTTTTCTTAATTTTTGGTGTATGAGATAGATTGAGGAAGGGGAGGATTAGGGATATACTTCCTTCTTGCCTTCCCAAAATGAGAACAAAACTTAAAGGTCAGAAGGAATCATAAACACATAGATCAGCATTGAAAAACAAATTTTACCTAATAGAAACTTGCAGTCTCTATTATCATAAAATATGATCTTTTACAAAGTAAATATGGAAATACGTTTCTTATTTAGTGTTTTTTTTTTTTCTTAAATAAAGGAACTAAGGTTCTTTATTTAGCCTGAGGAAGAAAAAGGTTTTGGAGCAGGTTAAGGGAAAAGGTGGGAGAGGGATGATTGTGGTCTTCAAATCAGAGGACAGAAGTAAGGCCAGTGTGTAGAAATGGCAGTGGGATCATTTTAAGGCTCATTTGTTGGTTCATTATAAGGAGAAACAATTCTTGCTCTCAAATATTACAGTCCTTCAACAATATCTGGACTATTAGAGCAAATTTGCCAAATTCTTACTAGGTACTTATCATGTACACTTATAGGAAAATTTGTTGAGGGGAAGTTTGTGCCTCAATTAGGATTAGTCCAGGTGGTTTCTGGGATCCCTGGAAACTCTTGTTAATTCTTTAACTCCAGTAGTTCAGATGTGTATTTTTGAGAGACATCTGAAAAGTATAGTTTGATATTAATGATTCAAATGGGATCATAATTACAGGCAATGTGTTCTTTGAATATACATAGCTTTTAAAATCTTAGTATATTTGCTATAGTTATCCTATTTTTAATATACTACATTTAATATCTTAGCTATAGATATTTTGCATTATCTTAATGATAATTATGAAATATTTTACTTCGATTTAAAATTTCTTCTTTAGGTGGATATCCCAGCAGTTATAACCAATAAACTGTTAAAAGCAGCAATGAAGCACATAGAAATGATATCTAAAGCAAATCAGAAAGGTAACTCATCTTACTTAGCACAATTTGAATAGTATTTTTAGAATTATATGTTTTCCTTGAAATTTCAAATATTATTTGTTAAGGCAGAATGATATTTATAGTTCCTTTAGATGTGGCTTTTAAAAAATAATCTCCCTTCTCTTTTTTATAAACTTTGGGTGACTGTTAAAAAAAAAATCACACTGGTCTAATTTCATTCTAAAATACTCTTTGAAATTATGTAGTTGGTTCTTTGCAAAATTGACCTTGACCATATAGTTTGTCTTGTTGTTTATCCAAGCCATTTTGATATTATAAAGGAAAATTATCTCTTACAGGTGTCTTTTGATATGATTTCTTTAGATGTGAGATACTTCAAACTATAGATTTAAACAAGTTATCTAGTAGGATGCCTTTTCATTTTTATAAAATTTGTGTTATTTATATGTCAACTGTATTTTCTCATTTATTTCTTCATTTTGCCCTTCCTACATAGTCATTATTCAAAGAAGAACATGGCAAAAAAAATTATTTTAAAGGGGGGAATAAAAGGTAAAACAACATAATGAAAAATTCTGACATGTACAGTGTTCCACACCCATACTTCCCACTTCTTCAAAGAAGGAGATGGGGTGAGGAGTATTTTCTCATACTTCTTTGAGATCCATCTTAATCATTATAATTTTATAGCATTTAGTTTTAATTGTTTCGGTGTTCCATTTATCTTGTAATTAGTATTCTGTTTTTCATATAAATTTTTCCATGTTTTTCTATTTTAATTCTATTTATAATTTTTAATACTCCATTATTGTTCAGTCATTTTTCAGTTATGTCTGACTCTTTTTTGACCACAGTAGTATTTTTTTTTATTATTGCTTTTTTTTGCTGTTTGCAGTTGTGGTTAAGTGACTTGCCCAGGGTCACACAGCTAGGGATTGTTAAGTGTCTGAGATCAGATTTGAACTCAGGTCCTCCTGACTTCAGGGCTGGTGCTCTATCTACTGCGCCACCTAGCTGCCCCCACAGTAGTATTTTTTCTTAGCAAAGGTAGCAGAGTGGTTTGCCATTTCCTTCTCTTATTTTACAATAAGGAAACTGAGGCAAACAGAGTTAAATAACTTGCCCTGGTTCATACAGCTAGTATAAGTGTCTGAGACTAGATTTGAGCTCATGAAACTGAGGCCTGATACTATTGTGCCACCTAGCTATTCTTCAGTGAGTGAGCATATGATATGCTTTTTAATAACTGCATTGAAACAAAAAAATTCTACTTGTATACTTCTGTTAATCTATGATCTTATCAGTAGTATATGCTTTCTTATTCTGTGTTGTCTTCTGTCATCACACTGAGTTTGCATTTCAAATTTATCTTTTGTTTTGGAATGAATAAAAAGGCATTTATTACCTACTTATTATGTACAGTATGGTAAGCACTGGAGGGTACAAGCAGAAAAACCAAGCTATTGAAAAGCTAGTTCCAATAGGAGGAGACTACACATGTTGAAGGTTTCAGCTTCAAGTCAGAAAAAGGTCAGGAATCCTTGGGGTGTAGCAAAGTTAATGGTAATGGCTTCTTCTTCAAGGTCATTTCCATTGATTACACTGTATCTGTTGCTGATGTTGAACCATTTGAAAGTACTGGGAACTTTGATAAAATTTCTTTTTTCAGGGTTTTATTAGCTCTAGCTATCAAGGAGCTGGGGACTGCTACATTTGCAGAGGCTGTTGAAGGGTTCCATCTCCAGAAGGGTTATTTCCCTCTATGATGTCTAGACTGGTAACAGAGATGTTGAGCTGGGTACCTTCCTGTTACCAGGATTCTTGTACTTACTAAATTGGTTTGGTTGCAGTTGATCATGAGATAGTGATGGCAGCAGAGAAATTAGGTCTTTATTTTCAAGGATTTTCCTCTTTGATGAAGACTATGAGGGCTAGACTAAAAGTAGGCATATTAGTTTGGAGAATACTACAGTTCCTAAAGATTCTTGGATTCTTGGTCCTGAAATGTCTTTATCAGAGTCTGGGGATAGATAAATTGTAGTTAAGGTGTAATAAGCAATGATTTGACTTGCCTGCTCCATATCACCTTCTGTCTTAACCTCACAGTGCCGTGTTTAATCAATTGGTGGTATAAGTGGGGAGCCCTTTCTCCATAAAGCTTGTGCCTTTGGATGATTGTCAGGGTAGGAGGACTGGGGTACATGAGAGTTAGGTGGTCTTCTTTGGTACATTTAACATTTTATATATTTCAGAGCAATAATTGGGCTATTTATTTATTATTCCTCACCTTTCAACATAAGTGGTTAACTTCTTTTCTGAACATATATGATTGTAATGTCTTTAATTATTAATATATTCCAACATTTTTTTGTCATGCATTGCTGCATTGCCTTTTTATGTGATAGGAAATTTTTATGGTGTTTTGTGATTCATATTCATTTGTAATTCTATCCAACATTGTATTCCATGATGTATAGCCATTACTAGAAGAACATCATTAAAAGTGTGATTTGATTATAGGGAGCATCTTAAGATCATCTAAAAATGCTATACAATTTTTCAAATACAATTCATCTCATTCTCTTCCACTTATTTAATTCTATGCCTGGTTCATTGTTCAGTCTATTTGACTTTTTCTTTTTTGAGTTCTTCAATGAATTTTTTTTTTTTTTGGACAGCTTGATGTAAACTGTGCCCCCCTTGATTGGTGTCAGAGAAGGGTTGGAAAGGCCCTGAATGAAACTCCTCCTGGCCTTTGGGAGGGCCCCCACCCTCCTGTTTATTGGAGAAACTCCCGGATAAGTAATCTCCTACTATTCAATTGGAGATCTTGGCCTGGGGCATAATCAGTATCCTCTATTCAATTGAAATTTAGCCCTTAATCTCCCTAGCCTCTAATCTCAGCCTCAAACCTCTGAAGGCTAATAAAAGACCAATCTGAACCCCAAATCTTCACTAATGCCCTCCTGGATTTAGCCTGCTGGGTCTTCCTCAGTGTAAACCTTTGCCAAAATCCTAACAGGATTTTGCGGCTAAGAAAGCTATTTTCTTCGTGTAATAAACCCATTTTTTGCCACAATCCTCTTGCCTCATTCATTCCGGTTTGCAAATTCTTTTGCAAAGCCTGGGACCAGCCAAGAGACCCCATTGCTGTAGGGGGATGTCAGTCCTCATTTCTCACACCTCAACAAGGTGTCTACTTAATGTTACTCTTTGGGGTGGGAGAGGCTTTTTTTTTTTTTTTTTTTTTTGCATCATTATGTCATGCTCAGGGAGAAACTGAGGCAGTATCACACATTGAAGATTAGATAATACTTTATTGATGTTAATTGAGAGTTCAGAATCCATAGCTATGGATTGGGACTGCTGGGGTTCTTGTCTCAAAGCACACTCCATTGTGAGTTTAGACTGACAGACATGCCAGCTGACTGGATCTCAAGCAGGTCCAGCCCGGAGAGTTAGACTGACAGACATGCCAGCCGACTGAATAGGACTAATGTCACAAAGTATTCAGTAGCTCATTGAGGGGCATCACGAATTTTATAGTCTCCATAGCTCAGGGAGACAAAGAACAGCTGAGAAACATCTGGGGTCCAAGGAAACTATAAATTCAGTTCTGGCAGGTAGGGAGTAAAGAGTGCTGAGTTTGGGAAAGGAAGCCAGTAAGTCTGGAGCCAAAAGATAAAGGTGTACATTGAGGTTGGCCATCTGGAGGTTTTCTGACTCATTTGGAATGTGAGTCTAATTATTTCTGATGGTCAGGAAGTGGGGGTTGCTATTTTGGGGCAGAACAATCAAGGGAAATTGAAACGGTACAACTGCGGGAAACTGAGACATGGGAACTGTGGCACAACAATTACCCTCCTCTGAAGATGACCTGTGACTCTTGGAAGGTTCATCAGGGAAGAGTTTACTTTCTACTTTCAAAATTCTTGGGAAAATGAAAGACCAAACTTTAAGGTTGGGGATATCAGTAACTAGAAGGAAGCCAGAAGGAAGCCAGTAGAGTCCTGGTTTCTTAGAAACTGTGGCCACTTAAGTCAGTCTACGAGGATGGTGATATTGTTGATTTTCAATTCTTGGCTCCAGTTACTGTTACCTTTATTTCAGAGTTACAGCAATTTACAGGACCCCTTCCTCCTCTTTCCTGTTTCCTTCTTCCTTTTCTCCCTCCTTCTTTCCTTCTACCTGTCATACACTCTGCTCCTAAAATAAGAAACCATTTGTGTAATACTAATGGGGAATCTAAGGAAGACATGCATTATGTGGCTGTAATCAAATGCTTTCAGATGACCTACTTAAATCTTCTATGTGGGAAAGATTAAGAACAACAGCAACAAAAATCTCAATTTCTGGTTAATCTAGTTGCATTTTAAATGTGAGACTGGAATTCCAAACGCTTAACCCATTCTGCTTCATGACAGTAAATTTGTGGATATGGTATTTTGTGAATGATCTTTTAAATAAAAGAAAACCTTAAGTCAAAAAAAAAATCCCATTGTAACTTTCTATAGTTGGGTTCTTCTAGTCCTGGGGTATGGAGGATGATGCCTCTGGCCTCCTCAGGTCCCTCTTTAGTTCTCCCTCTGGCCTAGAACCTGACAGCATGTCTTGCTCACTCCTTTTGTAATGCTCCAGGAGAAACAGGGAGTATTACACATTGGAGATTAGATAATACTTTATTGATGTTAATTGAGAGTTCAGAATCCATAGCTATGGATCAGGACTGCTGGGACTATAGTCTCAAAGCACACAGTCCATTTAGACTGGCAAACATGCCAGCCGACTGGATCTCAAGTAGGTCCAGCAAATAGTAAATTTGATCATAGGATTCTTATAGTCCTCCGGCGCTCAGAGGGAACAAAAAGCTCATGAGGCACAAGAAGGGGTGGGAAACCAGGGGGGAATTGAAGTTCCAGGAAGGACTGTCAATTCAATTCTGACAGGTAGGGAGTAAAAAAGGAAGAGTGCTAAGTTTGGAAAAGGAACTGGAAGACAGTAAGTCTGAAGCCAGAAGATAAAGGGTATGTAGAGATGGACCATCTGGAGGTTTTATGACTCCTTGGAAATGCTAGCCCAATTATTTCTGATGGTCAGGAAATGGGGGGGTGGGGTTTGCTACTGAGGGCAGAACAATTAAGGGAAACTGAGACATGGAACTGTGGCACAACACTTTGTATTCACCAGGTGTGTGCTGGTTCCTTCATATCCAGATAACTTCTTATCCTGCTTACCTTATTTACTTTGGCAGCACAACTAGGCCTAGTATCTCTTATTGTTAGAGATTCCCTCAAATTTACCTGACTCAGACCCCCAACTGCCCACACCTTCTAGAAGGCAAAAATTCCTAATTCAGCTAGCTCCAGGGCGTGCTGCTTGCTGTTTCCACAGAGATAAGACTTCTATTTGAACTTCTCTTTGAATTTCACATCTTTTGTGTCTTCTGGCTCAGTACTATTTTGTTGCTTTCATAAATTATTCTCCAGATGGGACACTTCCCTCCCCCCCATCTTTTTTAATGGCCACAAAAAGCACTGCTGTCAATATTTTCATATGATTGATTTTTCTTTCTGTCTCTGACCTCTTTGAGGTATTGCCTTGTGGTTAGATTAGACCTATCAGATGGTAGCAACAATTTAATAAATTTCTTTATATAATTTGAAATTGTTTTCTAGAAAATTTAGACCAATTCACAGATTCACCAATAGAGTATTATGTGTATAACCTCCCATAGTCACTCTAACATTGACAATTTCCTTTTTTTTTTTTTAATTTGCTAGATGCAAGGTAAGCCCCTAGTGTTGTTTAAGTTTATATTTTTTTTATTATTAATGATCTAGAGAATTTTTTTCCTCATAGCTATTACTAACTTGCATTTGTATTTTGAAAATTTTTGTTTCATATACTTTGTAGCCATTGTTACATTTTGGAAGTCAATAATTTAGTTCTTGGAAATATTGGAATTTTATTTCACTTTAGATAGTATACAGTTAATTGTTTGTATACTGCTTTAAAAACTTGGTTGATTCATTTTAGTTATTGTTTTTAAAAATTTCCCTCTTTTCTATCCACTGTCCTTTGTAACTAAACTAATGAACATATCAACTTAGACTGACAGTAATTATACTGTATCACGTCCATAGTCACCCAACTTGGCAAAAATGCAGAGGATTGCTTTTCTCAGCCCTTCCTTTTGGTCATTTTCATTACAGTCTATTAGGCTGTGCTTCTTTGTTCTTTTTATATTGTCATTGTATATATAGTTTTCCTAGTTCTGCCTACTTTATTTTCCTTTAATTAAAATGTCTTCCTATGCTTTTCTGAATATTCATCCTTTCCTATAGCAATCATGTTCCACTATTTAACCATTCCTATGTTGATAGGCATCTATTTTGTTTTCAATTAGTTATTATTTGTGATTGATTCTTAAATCAGTGTATAGGATAGACCTTTAGCAAACTTTTTGTTTATTTATTTTTACTTATGTATGATACAATTGCTGAAAGTAAATCAAAAACAGTTCTGTCATCTGGTTCAAATCTTGGGAAGACAAATCAAATTATATGATTACATTTCTAATCTTAGGAATTCTTGTTTAGCATTTCAGTAAATATTTTTGGACTAAAGATGATCTGATTCCACTTTAATTGATATTTTTCTTCATCTTTAATGTAAGAAAAATACTGGTATGCTGCATATTTAGAGTTTGAAGGAGTAATATTGTGGAATCAAAGTTTGAGATTTTTGTACTAATTTTTATTTGTCAAGGGAACTGGCTTTATTTAGTTTAATACTGATTTTTATATCTCTTTATAGTAAAAAATGCAGAGTTTTTACAACAAGCTGCTTTAGAAGAATATGGGCCAGAACTTCATGTGGCTCTGAGAAGTCGAAGAGATGAGTTACACTATTTGAGGAAACTTACTGAATTACTTTTCCCTTATATTTTGCCACCTAAAGCTACAGACTGCAGGTATAAATATTATTGGAAGTTTTCATAACAGTATTTGTGTGCCCTGCCACAATGTTTATTGCTATTTAATCATGCAAGTCATGGAGTATAATTAGAGATTGGCCTAACCTATGAATAACTTTTAGTTTAAAAAAAAAATACCATTCATCAGTCAGGTCTTAAGATAGAAATTTGGGTGTTGGATCTGAATGATGTTTGCCTTACTGTTGGTATCATTGAACCTTAAGAAAACAAAGATAAAGCTAACAATTGAAATCAATTTCAGTGTAAATAAGATAATTTCCCCTCATTTCTTGTTATTTCTTCTTAGGAAATTCAGATTACTGGGTCAGATAGGCAGAAACACTTTAAGCAACTCTGTAGGCACTTTATTACTAGACCTGTGAAACAATATAAAAGATCATTTATTTGTCCTTATGTCTCCTTAGGATTGTGTTTAAAACATCTCAGAGAAATCACTAGTGACTTGGGATATTCTACAATTTCTTTGTAATGAGATTTCTTAGGTAGAAAGTACTTTTTAAAATATTTAACCCATTTCCTACTACGGAAATGATTTTCTGTTAAATTTTCATTTGTAGCGAATTGTTGTTCTGAATAGTGTTATAATTATGTAACCATCTTTTTTCCCCCTTTTTCTCCAGATCCCTGACTTTACTTATAAGGGAGATCCTGTCTGGTTCTGTTTTTCTTCCTTCTTTGGATTTCCTAGCTGATCCAGTAAGATTGAATCACTAAAACTGTATTAAAAGTTTTATTCTTAATGTCAGAGTAATGTTTTTTGTACATTTTCTGCAAAAGACCTGTACTCTTTAGGAAATTGTCCCCCTGTGGCACATTACTGCAAATGTTTTGTCAGTGTCTTATTTATTTCTTGATTGGATTAACATAGAAACTTTCATAATTTGAGAAAAGCTTTCCAATTCTGAGCAGAATACAGTGAAGGAATTATTTTCAGTTATTTATTTTGTCATGACAACCTATATTTATTATTTCCCATTAGGATACTGTGAATCATTTACTTATCATCTTCATAGATGATAGTCCAGTGAGTATTGACTACTTTAGAAAACCTTTCTAATTGTATTACATTTTATTTCATATCAACCAAATGGGATAAGGATTTTATTGAATTAGTTCATTCTCTTTTTTTATTAGCCTGAAAAAGCAACAGAACCTGCTTCCTCTTTGGTTCCTTTTTTGCAGAAATTTGCAGAGCCCAGAAATAAAAAGCCTTCTGTAAGTGGGGAAAGTACTTTTATTTACAACAGATTATTCTTTTGCTTTTAATTTAAAGAAAAATTGCAAAATGTTTGTCCAGTAATTGACTCTCTTATACCTTGTTTCAAGGTACTGAAGTTAGAATTGAAGGAGATTAGAGAACAGCAAGATCTTTTGTTTCGTTTTATGAATTTTCTGAAACAAGAAGGAGCAGTGCATGTGTTACAGTTTTGTCTGACTGTGGGTGAGGCTTACCTTTGTGCTTATTGAATATTCTTTTAACTTAAAAAAAATTGTTCCAGCATGTGCAGACCAGATCTTGCCATAGAGGTACCTATCCTCTTCTCTTGTTCTGAAACATTATTGTTAATGTCTATTGCCATAACATCCAGCACTTCAGAAGTGGACAGCAGTCCATTCTCCAGATTGAGATTTGACCTGTAACTGGTTATGACCAAATTGTAGGATTAAAAAAACCCAATCTATTACCTCAAAATATTCAGTATGATAAATATATATGTATGTGCAATATCTGCTTAGGATTCCAAAATAAGTGTTTTTGATTATTTTGCCTTCATAGATGTTTTCTTGAACAGAATAATGGTTCAAGAGTACTTTCTTTCAATCCATCCAGTAGGAATGACTTTTTTTTTTTCAGATTTGAGAAACTTTGAGTCAGTGTTGAAAGGATCCTTCTTCCTTTTCAATAGAGTAATGGTTTTTGCAACTTTCTTTAGAAATAAGAAACTGGCTTTTTAAAACTGCCTTTTGTTAAATGAGTAAATTAATTTCTTATTTGTTGCTGCTCACGTATTTCAATCATGTCTGACTATTAGTGACCTCATTTTGTCTTTTCTTATCAAAGATATTGGCATGGTTTGCTATTTCCTGCTGTAGCTCATTTTACAGATGAGGAAACTGAGACCAGCAGAATTAAGTGACTTGACCAGGGTCACATTTGAGGCCACATTTGAACTCGGAAATTTGAATTTTCTTTACTGTAGCCTGGCACTCTATCTACTGTGCTACTTAGCTGCTCAATTGGTGATATTTTGCATAAACCATACTTTATATTTTTTGTGGAGAAGTATTATGCTGTTTTTTTTTAAAATCATACTTTTTAAGTTATATATGCAAAATTGTGTAGCTTCTACTATTTCTTAAATATTTGGACATTTATTATCAAATATACAAGATATTTGGATGGTCAGCTGATTTTTGTATCTTTATTCAGATGTTTTCTCATTATATAAAGTCAAAGTCAGATAAGTAGTCATAATTAAGAATTTTATGTAATTTCTTAAGAAATGTTCTTTGTTAAATAAGGTGATTTCTTTTTCTCTGCCTTTTCCTAATATGCCAGAGGAATTCAATGACAGAATTTTGAGACCAGAGCTATCAAATGATGAAATGATGTCTCTTCATGAAGAGGTGAAAAAAATATATAAAACCTATTGTTTGGATGAAAGCATTGACAAAATTAGATTTGATCCTTTTATTGTAGAAGAGATTCAAAGAAGTAAGTCTTGAGTGGTGACAATATATATGATTTTGTAGTTTTCAGAGATTTTTCACATTGTGATCACTTTGGGTGGATGGTGGATATGACATCTATAATATTTAACCTATTAAGAAACTGAGTAGGAAATTACTTAAAATCAGTTTGATTAGTTCCACCTAGAACTGAGATTGGAGCCCAGTAAACTAAATGTATTTTTAAATTTCTATGAAAACCTTCACTTGATCCATCCAATCCACTAGCTATCTTTCTATATCTCTTCTCCCTTTTAAGTCTAAACTTGAGAAAGCACTTTGCAGTTGGACTTCCACCTTCATTATTTAAGTGAAGCTGCTTTCTACAGTTTTCAGTTTGCCAGTTGCCAAATCTACATTAGATTTTGCTCAATTGTGATCCTCCTTGACTTGATCTTATTCATTTTGAATGTTCTCTGCTCTCTAGGCATTTTTGTCATTCTTCGTTCCTGATTCACTATCAGTCCCATTGTTTTGTTTTTTTTTTTTGTCTCTATATCTAATTCTTCAGTCAGATCATTCCCTCTAATCATTGGTGTCCCCTGAGGCTCTGTCATGGAGCCCACTTCCATTTTTGTTTTTGATAATAGCTTTTTATTTCTCAAAACATGCAAAGATAGTTTTCAACATTCATCCTTGCAAAACCTTGTGTTCCAACTTTTTCTTCCTCTCTCCCCACTTCCCCTCTCCCCTAGACAGCAAGTAATCCAATATAGGTTAAACATATGCAATCCTTCTAAACATATTTCCAATGCTACACAAGAAAAATTAGATCAAAAGGGAAAAAAATGAGAAAGGAAAAAAAAAAACAACAGGCTACCACCACCACCAACAAAAGGTAAAAATTCTATGTTGTAATCCATATTCAGTCCCACAGTCTTCTCTCTGGCTGCAGATGGCTTTCTTCATGCTAAGTCTATTGGAATCAGCCTGAATCACCTCATTGTTGAAAAGAACCACATCCATCACAATTGATCATTGTATAATCTTGCTATTTCTATACATAATATTCTTTTGGTCCTACTCACTTCACTTAGTATCAATTCATGTAAGTCTCTTCAGGCCTCTCTAAAATCATCTTGCTGATTGTTTCTTATAGAACAATAATATTCCATAACACTCATATACCATAACTTATTCAGCCATTCCCAGTTAATGGGCATCTCCTCAGTTTTCAGTTCCTTGTCACTACAAAAAGGGCTGTCACAAGCATTTTTGCACATGTGGGTCCCTTTCCCTTCTGTAAGATCTCCTTGGGATATAGGCCCAGTAGAAACACTGCTGGATCAAAGGGTATGCACAGTTTGATAGCCCTTGGGCATAGTTCCAAATTGCTCTCCAGAATGGTTGGATCAGTTCTTACAATTCCACCAGCAATGTATTAGTGTCCCAGTTTTCCAACATTTGTCATTATCTTTTTCTGGCATTTTAGCCAATCTGAGAGGTGTGAAGTGGTATCTCAGAATTGTCTTAATTTGCATTTCTCTAATTAGTAATGATTTAGAACATTTTTTCATATGACTGAAAATGGCTTTAATGTCATCATCTGAAAATTGTTTGTTCATATTCTTTGACCATTTATTAATTGGGTAATGGTTTGTGTTCTCATAAATTTGTGTGAATTCTCTGTATATTTTAGAAATGAGGCCTTACCTCCATTTCGTTGTTTTTTTTCTATACTGTCGCTTTAGTGATCTCACCACTTCTCTTTTGTTAAATTAGCTCCTCTGTGCAGATGATTCCCAGATCTAAATATCCAGTTCTAGCCCCTCCTCTGAGCTATAGTTAGTCATTTTCATCTGCCTTTAGAACATCTCCAATTGGATATCTCATAAGCATCTTGAATTCAGCGTTATCTGAAACATACTTCATTATCTTTCTTCTCCAAACTTCCATCTTTCCAAATTTTGCTATTAGCTGTGGAGGGTATCATCAACCCAAGTCACCCAAGCTTTGAACCTCAGTATCATCAGTTCCTGTCTCTTTTACCCCGAGTGTCCAGCTCTTTGCTAAATCTTGCCATTTTTACTTTTATAGCATCATTTGTATTTATTTTCTTCTTTCCATTTACATAGCTACAGCTCTTTTGAAGGTCCTCATTGCCTGTCATCTGGACTACTGAAATAGCCTTGTAACTGGGCTCCCCCTGCCTCAAGCATTTTATCTACTCTAGTCTATCTGCCACTCAACTGGGAAGGTGATTTTTATAGATCATGGATTTGATATAGTCACTGCCACCTAGCTCAGTGAGCTCCAGTGGCTTTCCTGTTATCTCTGGCACCAAATATAAAGTCCTCTGTTTGACATAAAAGTTCTTCATAATTTGGGCCCCTTCTACTTTTTCAATCTTTATATTTTATTCCTTTCTGTGTATTCTTTGAGTCAGTGACACTGACCTCCTTGCTGTTCTTGAATACAATATTCCATCTCTCATCTTTGTGCCTTTGCATTGTCGTGTCCACCATGATTGGAATTGTTTGTCCTCTCATATCCTTTTAATTTTCCTCACTTCCTTCAAGATTCAGCTTACCACTTTCTGTGTCCTCTTCCTGTCAGTTAATCATATCTTGCTCCTTCAGATTACCTTTGCTTACTTTAGTCTAGATATCTT
This sequence comes from Myrmecobius fasciatus, assembly GCA_023553655.1. Classification (NCBI taxonomy): domain Eukaryota; kingdom Metazoa; phylum Chordata; class Mammalia; order Dasyuromorphia; family Myrmecobiidae; genus Myrmecobius; species Myrmecobius fasciatus. Next base: position 23,576 of record JAJPUD010004478.1, read on the forward strand.
ATATTTACGTGTTATCTCCTTCATGGAATATACCTTCCTTTAAGGAAGGAGCATGTTTTTTGTTTGTTTGGGTTTTTTTGGTTTTGGTTTTTGTTTTTGGCATCTCTATTACTTACAAAACCCACAGCATACCTGGCTTATAGTAAAATTTCATAAATTTCTCTTTGACTAACTTGTTGAAACATAAAAGTATATTATTTATATAAAGTTTAATTTATAGTATTTTCATGTGATCTTTGATTGTCATGGACTTAAGAAGTAAGTAAATTTTGTATCATTCTACATGTATTTTTCTTTTCTTTTCTTTTCTTTTCCTAGTTGCTGATGGCATTTATATAGATGTTGTGAAACTTCAAACTATGAGGTGCCTGTTTGAAGCATATGAGCATGTTCTTTCTCTTTTGGAGAATGTATTTACTCCTATGTTCTGTCACAGTGATGAGGTAAGTTGGGAATGAACTTGGTGTAGAGGTTTTTTAAACAAAAATTCATTAGCTTTTGCATTCAATTAATTATTCAACCATTATATATACAACCACATGCAAAATTGGTAGAGAAAAGTATAGCAGATGTTATATGTCCCCAGATACCCAGAGGTATCAGAGAAGTTATAGTTCTTTTTTCAGATTTCCATTCTTGGCCACCTCAAAAAAAAGTATAAATATTTTTATGCATCCTAAGATTTTAAGATGACATTTAAGGATTTTAGAAAGACATTTAAGACTGATCCCTCCAGTTTCTTTACCTTTGCTCTAATTTCTTTTCTCCTCCCATTTCCTGCCCCATCTTTATATTTCTTTGTTTAATGAAATGTGTATCTGTACACATCTGTGTCTGTGAGTGTGTTTGTATATGTGTTCTTCCTTCTTTTTACCAGTTCCTTTCTCTAAGTTTGTGTGGATGTTCACTTGTTCATCCTAAGTATGTGAGATAATTTTTTCTAACTTTCCTTTTCCTTCTCAGTTTTTTCTCCTCTGCTTTTCCTTCTCTACTTCTTGTCAGTATATTCATTTCTTTCTCTTCATTCTTTCTATAAGATCCCACAGAACACTTTCATCTTTGTTTAATTGGATTTCCTCTGTGAACCCTAATAGTGATAGGGTTCAGAGGACAGATTTATCATCTCATTTTTGAGTGATAGCAGTTTATTCTTTTTTTTAGTACTTTATTATAATTCATTCATGTTTTCCCTTTTATGTTTCTTTTTACTACTGTTTAAACTTCAAGTTTCTCTGTAGCTCTGGAATTTTTAATCTTAAATGCTCAAGATTTTAATCTATTTTATTAAAAATCCATTCCTCCCCCCCCCCCCCCAGTAACATTGTTCTCAGTTTTTCTGGGTTTTTTTCTGGCTATAACACATTATCCTTTGATTTCTATGATATTGTACTCCAAATTCTCTGCTTCTTTATATGGGTGGCTGCTAAATCATCAATAATATTGACTGTTGCTTGTTGGTACTTGAATTCTTTCTTTCTGGATGTTTGCTGTATTTTTTCTTTGACTTGGAAACTGAATTTTGATTATATTCTTCCTGGAAGTTTTCATTTGAAGAAATCTCCCAGGAGACGACTGGTAGAGTCTTTTTTTTTCTACTTTGCCCTATGATTCTAAGAAATCTAGGCAAATTTCTTTTAAGATTTCTTGAAATATGAGGGCAGCTAGATGGTGCAGTGGATAGAGTATTAACCTTGAAGTCAGGAGGACTTGAGATCAGGGGGGGAAAAAAGTAATTTTTTTATGCTCATGGCATTCAGAAAGTCCAGTGATTTAACTTTTTTTTTTCTCCTCAGTCTGTTTTCCAAAGCATTTCACGTTTTTTCCTCTATTGCCCTCATTCCATTTATAAGAACATTTTCAAATTCTCTTTAATGCCTGCTTGAGCTCTTCTACCCAAATTGTGTTTTACTCTGAGGTTTTACTTGTAGGTGATTTTTGTGTCAGGGAAAAAGCATATCTTAATAGATCAAGTGTTTCTAAAATATTATCTTGGTCAGTATTAAGTTTTGTGTGTGGTGTGTATGTGTGTGTGTACATGTGAGAGAGAGAGAGAGAGAATATATTTTTGAAATTATTTTCTGTTCTTTTAGAATCCTAGAAAAGGTAGTGTGGTGCAGTGGAGAGACCACTAAATTTAGACCTAAGTGGGAATTTTAATGCCACTTATTTCTTGGAGCAATTTCTTAATTCCTCTCAGCCTCAGTTTCTTCTGCAAAATGAGGGAATTCTATTAGATGAATGAATGGAATAACATTTATTAAATGCCTTCTCTGTGCCAAGTATTGTGTTAAGTTGTTTTTATTATTATTATTTTTAATTATTTAATATTTTTCTCTAGATAAATTCAAAACAAAAATTTTTTATATTTGTTTTAAAACTTTTTGAGTTCTAGGTTCTCTTATGTATTAAGAAACCACATGTGAAGGTATGCAGAACATTTCCATAAAAGTCAACTTATAAAAGAAAACATAGATCTCACACCCAAATGAAAATAAAAACCTACAATAAAAATTAAATTAAAAAAAAAAAGAAAGTTGCTTCTCCAGATATGGATAGAATTTTTCATCATAATCCTTCAAGAGTAGTCGTGGATGATTGAATTACTAAGAATAGCAAAGTCATTTGCAACTGGTCATCACAGAATATCGTTAGTACTTTGTAAACAGTACATTTTATATTGCTTGAGTTCACGGAGGACTTTCCAGGTTGTTAGTTAGTTTTCATTTATTTATTTATTTATTTGTTTGTTTGTTTGTTTATTTGTTTGTTTGTTTATTTATTTATTTGAGTATCCTGCTCATCATTTCCCATAGAACAATAATATTCCATCACAAATATACTACAGTTTATTGAGCCATACCAATTAATGGGCATCCCCTCAATTTTCATTTTTTTCACCCTGAGAAAAGAGCTGCTTTGAATATTTTTGTACGTCATTTTCCTTTTTTTCCCCCTCTAATCTCTTCTGGTATTCATGCCTGTAGTGGTATTTTATGTCAAAGGATTTGTATGAATTTATAGCTCTTTGGTCACAGATCATATCTTTTAATTATCAGTTGGAGCCATGGTTTGCTTTTTTTATAAATTTGACTCAATTCCCTATTTGAAAAATGAGGCCTAATTTAATGAGTTATTGAGAATCTGGCTTCAAAAAAAATTTTTTTTTTATAATTACCATTGCTAACTGTATTTCCCTCCATTTATTCTCTCTTTCCTTTTACCCTGTCTGTTCTCAAAAGTGTTTTGGTACTAACCTCTCCCCACCCCACCCCCCAATATGCTCTCTCTTTTATCACCCTCTTTCCCTTCCCAAATCCCATCCTCCTTCTATTTTCCTGCAGGGTAAGATAGACTTCTATACCCTATTGAGTGTGTATATTATTTCCTCTTTGAGCCAATTCTATAAAAGTAAGGCTCACTCACTGGCCCTCTCATCCCCTTCTTCCCCTCCACTATAAAAATTTTTTCTTGATTTTTTTATGATAGATAATTTGCACCATTCCATTTTTCCCTTTCACTTTCTCCCAGTACATTCCTTTCTCACCCCTAAAACGATATTATCCCCATATTAAACTCATATCTATGCCCTCTGTTACGTATACTCCTAACTGCCATAAGAATGAAAAAATTCTAATGCGTTACAAATATCATCCTTCCATGTAGGAATGTGAACAGATAAACCTTATTAAGTACCTTATGATATCACTTTTCTGATTACCTCTTCATGCTTCTCCAGAGTTTTGTATTTGAAAAACAAATTTTCCATTCAGCTCTGGTTGTTTCACCATGAATGCATTGAAAAATTCTCTTTATTTCATTGAATTGCCACTTTTTCCTTTGAAGGATTATACTTGGTTTTGCTGGATAGGTGATTTTTTTTGCTTGTAATCCTCACTCCATTGCTCTCCAGAATATCTGGTCATTTAATGTAGAAGCTGCTAAATATTGTGTTATCCTGACTGTGTTTCCACTATACTTGAATTATTTCTTTCTGGATGTTAGCAGTATTTTCTCCTTGACCTGGGAGTTCTGAAATTTGACTATAATATTCCAGGGAGTTTTCATTTTGCAATCTCTTTCAGGAGGTAATTGGTGGTTTCTTTCAATTTCCATTTTAGCCTCTGCTACTAGAATTTCAGTTCAGTTTTCCTTGATAATTTCTTGAAAGATCATGTCCAGGCTTTTTTTTTGATCATGACTTTCAGATAGACCAATAATGTTTGTTATCTCTCCTAGATCTATTTTCCAGGTTTTTCAATGAGATATTTCACATTTTTAAAAAAAATTTTATTTTATTTTATTGGTTTTGCTTTATTGTATCTTGATTTCTTATAAACTCATTAACTTCTATTTGCTCAATTCTAATTTTTAAGGAATTATTTTCTTCAGTGACCTTTTGTACCTCTCCCAGTTGGCCAATTTTGTCTTTAAAGGCTTTCTCCTCCTCATTAACTTTTTGTATTTCCTTTTGTGTCAGTTAATTTCAAAATCCCTTTTGAGCTCTTTCATGACCTGAGGCTTTGGATGTAAGAGCTTTGTCTTTGTTATCATCTTAAGAGTGTGTTTTGATCTTTCTTGTCATCATCATAACTTTCCATGTACTAAGGTGGATACCAAATGTGGAAGTTCCATTATTGTCACAGATAAGACTTTAGCAGTGCTTGAATGGCAAATGGTTCCCATTTTGTCCACTCCTCTCTACCCAACTCTTACAATCTGGGTGGCCAGGGTCATAATCCATACTGCTTATTTGTGTTGGCAGCAGTCCAGAAAAGTATGTGGTAACCCTTTTTTAATTTTGGCTTGATAAATTCCTCTCTTCATTTTGTTGTTCTTTGGAGTTTGATGACAGGAGCAGCAGCTAGATGATGCAGACTTTTATCCACTGCATCATCTAGCTGCTCTTCCCTCTCTTCTTTACCATGAAGATTGGGGAGTAAGGGGAAGCAATCGTTGTGCTTCTTGGCTGATTTGGTTTCTCAGGTCATGGCACCCAGGGGTCAAGGGACAGATTGCTTTTGAGGGTACAGATTTCTGTGGGCCAGGACACTAATAGACTTTGACAGCGAATTAATCCTGTCATCACTCAGTCAACCAGTGCAGTTGGGAGCTAAGATACTGTGGGACAGACTTTACATTTGTTTGTTTATTCTGTTTCAAGGTAGATCACCTGAAGGAGCAGTTGGGTAGTGCAGTGGATAGAGTGTTTGTTAGGCCTGCAGTCAGGAATATCTGAATTCAAATGTGACCTCAGACATTTACCATCTATGTAACTCTGGGCAAGTCAGTTAACTCTGCTTACCTCAGTTTCCCCATCTGTAAAAATCATCTGGAGAAGGAAATGGTAAACTACTCAGTATCTTTGCCAAGAAAGCCCCAAAAGGGGTCACTTAGTCAGAGACAACTAAAAAATGACTGAGCAACAAGAATAACTTGAAACCCAGCTGTTGTCCATTTGCATAGTGGTTATCATATTAAAGACCATATTATGGCTTGAAGAGAGAATTTCTGAGACCCTCCTGTAGACAGCCTTGATGAGTTGGCTTATTTCATGTTATTGTGGGCCACATTTACCTTGGAATGGTTAAGTATGTTTTTAGTAAAGTAATTGCTTTTCTTAGTACTCAAAAGTTCCAAGTCATTCATTGTATCTGATGTGAAAACTTCTAGGGCCATTGGCCTACTGGTTTCATCATCAGCAAGTTTTGCAAATAATTTCATGTTATAAACTGGTGTCTTTGGCTCCCATGGCCAAAAATTTATTACCCATTGGCCAAGTAATTTTTTTTTTAATTTTTACATAGATTTTATTTCTTTTTTTTTCTTTTTTCTCTTTCTTCCTTTCTTTCATTTGTTCTTTCTTTCTTTTATTTATTTTTCTTTTTTTATTAAAGCTTTTTATTTGCAAAACATGTATGGGTAATTCTTCAACATTGACCCTTACAAAGTTTTCCATTACAAATTTTTTCCCCCTAGTCCCCACCCCTCCCCTAGATGTCAGGAAGTCCGCTACATGTTAATTATGTTAAAATACTTGACAAATCGAATATATGTATACATATTTCCACACTTACCTTTCTGTGCAAGAAAAATCATATCTATAAGAGAATAAAAAAATCTGAGAAAGGAAAGACAATGCAAGCAAACATCAATAGAGAGCATAAAAATGTTATGTTGTGGTCCATATTCAGAACCCTCTCTCTGGGTGTATATGGCTTTCTTCATCACTGAACAATTGGAACTGGTTTGAAACATTTCATTGTTGAAGAGAGCCATGTCCATCAGAATTGATCATCATATAGTCTTGTTTGGCCAAGTATTTTAAGATAATTAGGCTGATTCTTTGTTGATAAATAGTGTGTTTCAAGGCCTATTTTTGAAGTTTCTAGTTCAAGAGTCCGTATGTATACACACACACACACACACACACACACACACACACACACACATATATATATATATAACTTTTTTGAAAGATGAAAAGCATTGATTTAAAATTAACATGAAATAATATCAAAGCATGACTCAGTAGATAGAGCTCTGGTCCTAAAGTTAGAAAGATCTGAATTAAAATTCAGTATCAAACAGTAGGTATGTCACCCTGGGCAAGTCATTTAAACTGTTTGCCTGTTTCCTCAGGTGTAAAATGGAAGTAATAATAGCACTTACCTTGTAGGCAATTGTGAAGATCAAATGACTTTTTTTTTTTTTTAAAGTGCTCACACAGTGCCTGATACATAGTACATTCTTTATAAATGCATATTCTCTTCTCTTCCCTGCCCCTTTCCCTTTTCAGTATTTCAGACAACTTTTAAGAGGAGCAGAATCACCAACACGAAATTCAAAATTCAACAGGTATGTACATTATACAATTTCACTGTCTCAAGCTATTGTTATTTTTAAAAATTTTTTTTTCAACCTATTGTTATAAAAGTTATTCATTGAGTGTTGATACTATGAACTCCCTAATTAGGTGATAAATATTAAATATAAAAAAAATAAATATAAATAAATATAAGCTTTGCAGCATGAGCGGAGTAGAACACTTTAGATGTTGAATTACAATTCTATAGAGCATTTAATCATTTCAAAACACTAAAGAATTTTCAACAAAAGAGCAAAGTGATATAAGTACTAGCTAAGTAAGCCCAAGATTAATATATTTCAGCTCTTGATTACTACATATATAACCAGAATAAATCTAATTTTTGATGTTATTGCTGATCTTGTTCCCTAATAAATGTTTTTACTGGGTGCTTTCCAGTCATAAAAATAAACCAAATTTTCCCTCTTCTTCTATATACCACGTGGGTTGAAATTAAACACACAAAAAATAATCTAAAGAATATCACTGAGAGAGAAGGGCTTGTTTACTTCACAGACTGAATTTACCTTATAATTTTCAGGCCATGTGTTGGATCACAAAATGAAATTACTTAGGCGATCTATTGGGAACCAGATTTGTATAGAGAATGTGTTAACAAAATCTGCATTTTACTTGGAGAACTGAATAGATTTGAAATGGTTTGTCTTACCCTTAGGCTTAGCAGGATAAATGAACCATGTACTGAATTTTCTAGAAATTGGAAAATACTTCTGCCACTGAGGGTGCTTAATAAATGCTGAAGCAAAATTGCAATGTAGATTTTTTCAAAAATGTTCATTTCTACTGAGCTGTCAGTGTATCAAATAATTTCTGTTTCCAAATAAGAGTAAAATTTATAATTAATTTAGAAAAATTTCAAGTATAATGCATTTTCAGAAATTCTTTATGAAAGCCTACAACTGATAGGTCCAGGCCGACTTCATCTAGCCATGCTACCCTGTGTTTCTATTGATTTTATGACATTATTCCTAAAGCTTTTTTCCTACATAAATTTCAGTATTATATTATCCCTGATTAATTTTTTAAACTTTCTTAGTTTTTGAATTGGAGCCTGTTTATTTCCAGAGTTTCCTTCTTACTTTCCATGTATGATTTCACATTCTGTTATTGCAGAGGTAGCCTAAGTTTGGATGATTTTCGGTAAGTTTTGAGTCAGCATGTAATTTTAAAAAATACATTGCCTGTTTAATGCCACAAACTGCATCTTGCTCCAAATGACAAGAAAGATACTACTGTGCTGCTGCCTTTACATCAGCTAGTTGGGAATTTCATTTTTAAATGAGCCATTGTATTTTAGTCATCATTTTAGGAAATAGCATATTGCATTTAGTTAACAAATTATATTCTTCGAGAATATGTTGGATCATAAGTTTTTGATTCCTTGATTCTATTTATTTGCTTTTATTTTATTTATTTCTCCAAGTAGGATCCAAGTAGAGTTCAGAAAAAAAATGACGTTTTACATTTTAGTTCATTGATTTGAATTAATTTTTGTGTTCCTGAATGTCATTGCAAGAAAGGTGATGGATGATTCTTATTTGGTACAAAATTATGCAAACTACAAAATATAATGTCATCATTCTTAAATATTTTCTTTAGAAAACTCAAATTATGTTGAAAATAGTGTTCATATTAGAAACATTTGTCTTGCCTATGATAATCTTGAATCTTAAAACCATTTAGAGTGAACTAGAATTAGAATTCCAGAATTTTTATTTCATTATTTCCCATAAAATTGTCAGATTCATACCATTTCTATTTATAGAGTGCCTGTAATTCTACTTGTTTCTAATAGAAAATAATATTCTAATTTTGCTTTAAATTTCAAAATCTTTATATGAAATGTATAGTCATAGATCTGTATTTTTTAAATGATATTAGTCATTGTCAGTTGCTTCTATATTAGTACAGCAAAGTATTTGGTGTTTTGTTTTTAGAGGACAATATTGGCATGTAATTATGAGTTTTAAATGCATATTCCCAAATTCCAAGTATGGGTTTTTGTTTGGGGTTCTGCTGTAAGGGCAGTAGTACACGGTAAGCATGAGTTTATTAGCTGGCTAAAATGTATGTTTATGGATGCTGAAATGTAACAATAAGGAATAACTGGAGGCAAATAGTTGCTTTTATGCTTACTTTTTGTTGCTTTGGAGCTATATCTGTTTTTTTAAAGTTTGTAAACCCTTGTATTCAAGCTTTTTTTTTTTTTGCTGAATGTTGTTACATTAGCTTTTATCCTCATGAGCTCTAACCAGTCTTTAGGACATTTTCTTTATTTCCTTTATGTGTATATGAGATAAGATCCATCTCCTGCATTATATCTCTTTGAATATTTAGAAGATTTTTGAAGCTTTTGATCCTCTTTTAGAATTTGTTATTTGATAAAATAAATGAACAATTCTTTTCTCTCAGATTTAAATTTTATGTAAGTAGTAAATATTGAAAAAGGCCAAAGTATTTGTGATTTGTCCCATCATATTGCAGTTAGCAGTCACTACTGCATGTTATTATTCTATTTTGATTTTTGGTTTTAGTGGAATTTTATATCTACTTCAATTTGTAATGCTGAATGAATAAAATATCACAAGGAGGCTCTGACCTGAATGTTAGCAAATTAACATTTTGAAGTTAGTATTATGTATATTATAAATATTTATTGGTATTTGGGGGGGTCTTAGTTTTTATTTTTATGTATCTTATAACTTATGTTATATAACATAGCCTGTTGCAGTTTTTGGCTTCTTAGATTTTAAGAATTAATCCAACTTTAAGATTTCAAATCATGATAGTCATACCTATAGCTGACATGTTTTTTAATATTATATTATATGTCATTTAATCAAATCATAAAAGTATGTTGTTTGCTTTCTATTTAATGTATTTTTGTTTATTTCAGGAGCACCCAGAAAAGAGGAGAATCATTTGGGATTAGCAAAATAGGCAGCAAAATCAAAGGAGTATTTAAGAGTACTACAATGGAGGGAGCTATGCTACCTAATTATGGGTTAACTGAAGGCGAGGATGACTTTGTGAGTAAAGCTATGCAGTTTTCTTGAATTGATGAATGTGCATCTGATTTTTGATATGCTACAGTAGTTAAATCTAGATCTACTACTATTTTACTATTTCTTCTCATCCTTATATTTCTTATTCCATCATTTTTTCTTTAATTATAGCATTTTTGCCAGTTAATACTTTACTAACTCTGGGAACCAAACACAGCTTCTGTGTTAGATGCTCAACAAATGTCTCTTGCATTGATTTTACTTTTCTTACTAAGATAGAAAGCTGTCTACATTTTTCTAATTAGATCTATCCAAGAGTAGATTGGTTTTCTGTGAGCAAATGAGTTTCTTCCTACTAAATGACAAGTTTCAGTTGTTAGAGATGTTCTAGAGGGCATTCTCAGGCAAGTATATGTCCTTTTATAAGGCCAAAAAAAAAAAAAAAGTTCTTGCAATCACATTGTGGGGCTTGTTTTTAGTGCCCTGTTGCCTAGAGAATAATAGATATCTTGCCTTAGTAAGTTAATTAAAATCAATTCAGTAAGCATTCAACACCTAGTATGTACTAGACATTGATTTTAGTATTCAGGCTTATCAAACCAAAATTAACTAATAGTGGACAAGATAGATTCAGAAATCCATTACAACTGTGAGGATCTGCTGCTTTAGTAGGTCAAATAAAACTTGCAAACAAATGTAATGCAAAAGTAGTTTAACAGTTCTCACAAAAGAGAGTTGTCTATTCTACAAATATTTGTTTCTTTTCAGAACATCCCTTTACTGTCAAATTTTTAGTCAGCTTTTAATGTTCATACAAGACTTCATTTTTTTCCTGCCACTTAGTGACATATTTGAATTGGAGTCAACAGCTCTACACAGATACCATGTGGTGCATACTGCATTCACATTAGAATTTCTTGGGGATTTGTATCCAAAAAATGAAAATTAAACTTTTAGGATTTGACATTGGAAGTAAACAGTACAGTGGATAGAGCATTGGACCTGTGTTCAACAAGATCTCAGTTCAGCTCTCACCTTAGACACTAGCTATATGACCAGGGGCAAGTCATTTAACCTTTGTCTACCTCCATTTAGCCTAAAAATGGGTATAACAGCATCTGTTTCACAGGATTGTTGTAAGGATAAAATGAAATATTTGAAAAGTGTTTTGTGAACCTTAAAACTCTCTATAAATATTATCTATTATTATTATTTCTTTCTGCCACTTCAGTAAGAAATCAAAAAACAAATGGGTCATGAAAACATTATATGACCCTTTAGGAGAAGCTAGAAAAACTAGACATTGTTGGAAAAAAAAATACCCCCCCAAACCTAACATCATATTGTACCATGATACTCTTTTTTTCTAGAGTCCAGGAAAGCATCATCCTTTACGTTCTCTATATACCATACCAGCATCAAAGTCAAATTTTTCAGGAACATAATTATAATGCAGCTTCAGAGGCATTTTAAAAACCTTTTTAGTTCAACTGAATATATTAAGGAATAATATTTTCTCTGTCTTACAACTTCTCATCTTAGGAATACATGGAAAAAATTCAGAACAGAAGCTAAAATGAGAAGTAATTCTTGCCTAGTTTGAGATCCTTGTCTTCTCTGATCCCATATTGATTGCCCTTTGACTCCTTTGAGGGAAGTACCTTTTTTTTTTTTTTTTTTTTTTTTTTTTAAAGAAAGGATTATAATATTGAGTTTGAGAGGAAAACTTTTAAGGGATTGGTTAGAGGAAGGAATTGAGTAGTTTTAGTTGAAGTATATTAGTCCCCACATTGTATTTTAACTATCACTTTTTTTTTTCTTTAAGATTTTTCTATTATTCTAAATTGTTTTGGATTAGAAAGATGTCCAAGGATTTAGGTGGGCAAGGAAATGGATCATGCCAGTTTGACCCTTTTTCCTTCTAAGCTAAAAATGCTTGAATATAGAATAAAGTTAATAAAAATTGTTCCTGGCATACCTATACCTAAGTCACTGAATACAGTATTATTATGTTTTTTGATACACTCCAAACTCTACTCAGCTTTTTTGAGGAATCTTTTATATCCATATTTTAACTTCCCTATTAAATTGCAGCTTCTTTGATGGCAGAGAGAATGATGTTTTTTTAATCTTCATATTCTGTTTCTGTCTGTATTTCTGTAGCAGTCTTTTATCTAATAAACTCTTAAAGTAAATATTTCTTAAATTTAATCCATGACATTTCTCATTGCTTACTGTCTTTGATTCTAGTCTTTTTCATTGCAGCGGCTCTCAAATTACAGAAGAATTCCCTAAAAGCTTGGATGCTGGCTAGTAGGGAAACTGGTTATTTTTTTTTTTCTCTTACCAATAGATGATTCTTTAAAAAAATTTTTTTTAATCAATGTTTCCTTCTCATAATTAAGGCAGGATTTATGTGGCCATTCATTAGTACAGTTATTTATTTGCTATACTAATGAGCTTAGTTTATTAAAATTTTTTGATAGAATCTAGTTTAAAAAAATTTTTTTTTAAAAATGAAATGAAGCACCAGCAAATATCACATTTCAGTATGCAAAGAACATATAGAATTTTACCATGGCATTTAAAGAAGACATATCTAATGAATGGTGTACACTCTTAAGTGTTGTCAGAATTGAGAAGAATGAATGGTTGATTACTTTGGACTAAAGTGGTCAGAAATGAATTTATAGAGGCAAAGGGATTTCATACCAGTACAAGCCAAAAAAAACCCAAAAAACCCAACCAAAATAAACCTTTGGAAATCAGTGACTCTGGAAGAGACTATGTAAAGTAAAAGTAGGAAAGGTAGTTGACTTGTTTCTATCACATGTAGAGATTTCAGACGCCCTTTGTAAAAAAAAAAAAAAAACTCTTTGAATTTATGTTGGATGTCTCTAAAATATACCATTATTATTATTATTATTATTATTATTATTATTATTATTATTATTTTGAAAACAGACATACCAGACATTCACACAATAATTGACTTTGAACTTTGTGACCTAGTGAGGCTGTATGATTTTTCCAGGGATGTTAGCCATTGCTTAAAATATTTCTGGATGGATAGAGCACCAGCCCTGAAGTCAGGAAGACCTGAGTTCAAATTTGCTTCATACAATTAATACTTCTTAGCTGTGTGACCCTGGGCAAGTCACTTAACCCCAGTTGCCTCAGCAAAAATAAATAAATTAATTAATTAAATATTTCTATATTCTTCTAGACTTATTTTCAGAACCAGCCCATGGATCACTCAGTAAAATCAATCTCATATAATAGCCATACTTGCATTACTTTCACATTTTTTTAGACTGGGCATGGTATATCTTTTGGTGCTTTATAAAAATAAAATCCACTCTCTAAGGATTCAGGTTTGCAACATAGGTCTCTAATAGGCAATTCCAAAAGAAGAGTACTAAAGTTGCTTGTGCAGGGACAATTTAATTGGGATAAGTGTGCAGCCTCACAAGAGGATGATTGTGAGGAATAAAACATTCACTTCAGTGTATTAATATAGGTTTGTTAAAAAAAACCACTTTTCTTTATAGTAGTAAGCTGCAATTTTAATTGAACCAAGTCATGTTAATCTCACCTTCACTTTTCATTGCAGATTGAAGAAGGGATTGTTGTAATGGAAGATGACTCTCCAGTAGAAGCTATTAGTACCCCTAGTACACCCCGAAATCTTGCTGCGTGGAAAATAAGTATTCCTTATGTGGACTTTTTTGATGATCCCTCCTCTACTGACAGGAAGGAGAAAAAGGAGAGAATTCCTGTATTTTGTATTGATGTTGAGAGGAATGATAGAAGAGCAGGTGGGAACTATTATATAAATAAATAACATTTCTTAAAAGTTAAGTGGAATTGTTCTCCTGTTCATCTGCTGCTGTTAATCAGACATTAGTGAACATTGTTTTTTTTAATAAGTATTTATTTAATAGGTATTGATCCATAATATTACCTTTAGTTTCAGCACCAAAAAATATGATTGTGTAGAATCTTACTTGTCGTCTTTGTCAGTTATTGTCTTTTGAGCCTAGAGTCCATCGAATAACCAATACTGTCCTAGCATTTTATAGGATTCTAATTTTTCTTTTATTAAAGGAGCTTATTATTATCATTATCAATAAACTTTTTTTTTAGCATATGTTGTATACAGTATATACATTTGATTTTTAAAATTCTTCTCCACAAACTGTTTATAATTATCATTGGCAGGACGTAGCCAAATATATATATATATATATATATTTTTTTTTTTTAAAGTTTACCTGTTTTGCTCTGTATTTTCTTTTTGATTGTTTCAGGTTTGGTTTGATAGATGCTGAGAGTGAATAGCTTTATGTCAATGTAGTCATTTGGTTTGGGGGAACCTTTTTTTTTTTTTTTAACTTAAATCCAAATCTCTATAAGTATTGCATATAGTATGTTTTTAATTACAACTGCTTTGAGGGACAACTTGAAGAATTGCAAAAGCACATTAGACTAGATATCAGAAGATGTGACCTGTGGTTCACTTGCCTTATATAAGTTCCTTAATTTGAGTGGGCCACAGTTTCCTCATGTCTAACATGAAATAGTTGAATGTTATGTCCTCACAGATTCTCATTTGCCACAATATTATATGATTCTAAATATCTTGATATCTCGAGGCATTAAACTTATAAAACTCTAAATGTTTTACCCCTATAGAGAGCTATATTTCATTTATTTATTTACTTATTTTTACCTTAAATTTTTTTTTTTAATTAAAGCTTTTTATTTGCATAACATATGCATGGGTAGTTCTTCAACATTAACCATTACAAAGCTTTCCGTTACAAATTTTCCCCCCTATTCCCCTCCCCTCCCCTAGATGGCAGGAAGTCCACTATATGTTAATTATATTAAAATATTTGACATGTCGAATATATGTTTACATGTTTCCATACTTATCTTGCTGTGCTAGAGCAATCGTATCTACATGAACAAAAGAGATCTGATAAAGGAAACCCAATGCAAGCAATCATCAATATAGAGCATGAAAATGATATATTGTGGTCCACATTTCATATCCCTCTCTCTGGGTGTATGTGGCTTTCTTTACTGAACAATTGGAAGTGGTTTGAAACATTTCATTGTTGAAGAGAGCCACGTCCATCAGAATTGATCATCATATAGTATTGTTGTTGCCATGTATAATGATCTCCTGGTTCTGCTCACTTCGCTCAGCATCAGTTCATGCAAGTCTCTTCAGGCCTCTATGAAATCGTCTTGCTGGTCATTTCTTACAGAGCAATAATATTCCATAACATTCATATATCATAATTTATTCAGCCATTCTCCAATTGATGAGCATTCATTTAATTTCTAGCCACTACAAAAAGGGCTGCCACAAACATTCTTGCACATGTGGGTCCCTTTCCTTCTTTTAAGATCTCTTTGGGATATAAGCCCAATAGAAACACTGCTGGGTCAAAGGGTATGCACAGTTTGATGACTTTTTGAGCATAGTTCCAAATTGGAGAGCTACATTTTAAAATCAAATTATATGGTTTCTTAAATTCTCTTCTAGTGTTGTAATTTTATAATATAAAATTCATGAATTGATTGATTAGCTTTTATCATTTTCTGAATGCCTTTAAATTCAATTATAGTTGAAGATATGTAAATAATGGGGTAAAAAGAATAACTTTATTAAAGATTATTAAATATTAGGGCTGCTTTTTCTTAATGATATATTTATTGTCTTAAAACCACCACTTTTATTTCACACCTTTTCAAGCAGCAGAAAATCATTTTCTTGTTTAATGTTTATATACTTTTCAGTTGGTCATGAACCTGAGCATTGGTCTGTTTACCGAAGATACCTTGAATTCTATGTTCTTGAATCAAAACTAACAGAATTTCACGGTATGTTCTACTTTTTCAAAGTTTTTATTCTATTAGGTATAATGATAACATTCGAGTGTGAGAATTGTGACTTTATATAACTCTGCCTTGTTTTAAGGAAGAAAAGAATGAGACAATATTGTCAAAAATATATATACATATTATGTATAATTAACTTTATATCATTATTTGTAGACATGTTTATATGCCCCTATGGATACATACATATTTGCTATTTTCAGTAAGCATTTTGACAATATGGCTGGAAATGTTTGATTTAACTTAAATGACTTGAATATATTGAAACAAAAATTTTAAATTTCACTTATTTGTATATACCTTTTGGATGTTGTAGTGACAAGTAGACTAGGGAGAAACAGGCAAAAAAACCAGTTGTGGTTATTTTTTTTTAAAGTTCATGTAAAAGTTAGGAAAAATCTCCAAAGGGGAAGAGACTAAAAGTCTGTGGTAGTGAATTGGGTTGAGTTTTCAGCATAACAGTCTTATATTTCCTTCTGTGGTTCCTTGTGGCCTGAAAGTTACTACCTCCCCTTCTCTGCCATTCATATTCCTTTCTTTGAGGCTTAAGTGCCATCACCTTTCTGGGTAGACTCAGCTGAAGGGATTTTCTCCTTCTTTGTGTGTTTCTAAAATACTTGACTGAGAATTGGTAAGGGAAGCTCATAAGATTTCAAGACCTCACCTTACAGCCACCAGATTATATTTTTAGGTAGCCCCCCTTTGTTCCTGATAGTCTTGTACCTTGTCCTTTTCTGTTTCTCCCAGCAACTCTTCTAGTATGTGGTTGGAAGAGGGAATTTCACTTCTATCTCTGTTTCTTTCTATTGAGTCAGAAAAAGATTGGTTATTATCCCATTTACTCAGATCCTGGGCTTAAATCTCTAAGAATAGACTTCCTTTGATTGTTTTAGTTTGTTACTGTATTGTTTACTTGATATAATTTATCTTATTTGAGATATAATTTGTCTTGTTTTAAATATAATTTATCTTATTTGGAATTGTTAGGAAATTTAGTCCATATCATCTCTTATCAGTCTTTTTGCCTTCTCTCATACCATCATCACCTAGTTCAGTCTCTTATAACCTGTCAGACTCTTGTAATAGGCTCCTAATTAACCTCCATGCTTTCACCCTTCCCTTACCTCGGTTCCCTATAGTTGCTGAAGTGATTTTCCATTAGTAAAGATCTGATGATTCCCTCCCCTTTTCAGTAAACTCCAGTGGTGTACTTTTGTCTGTAAGATCAAATACAAAGTTATCTGACTTTTAAAACCCTTCAGAATCTATGCATCATCTACCTTTCCAGTCTTAATATTCATTACTCTTTCTAGTGCCTGGTATGTAATAGGTACTTAGTAAATGTTTGTTAATTGATTTTTGCTCTACAGTCTTAACAAAACTGGCTTTTTTGCTGCTGCTTAATATTTTCTCTCCCAACTTTTTGTCTTTTCATTGGTTAACCTCCATACCTGTGTTATGCCAGATATCTTTTTATAACTTCCCTTGTACAGAATTTATCAGTGTCACATTCTTTGTCTGGTTTTGACTAATTCCCTCTAACCTGCTTTTAGACCAGCAGACTAGCATCACAGAGTTACATTGCAGTTTTCTCCTAGAGATTACCCTACTGAGGGGAGATACATTCTCCTTACTCACAACTTTAGTTCTTGAGTCTCTATCTAAAGCATTTTTTATCTAAGCAATCAGACGTACAAGGCAACTTAATTGCACAGTATGATATTGATGTAATTATAACCATTCCTTGTACTCCTCAATGTTCTATTCATCACAACAGCTTTTCCAGATGTTTTCATCTCTCTTCAAACTTCCCTTGCTTCCCCTTCTCCTTTACCTTTCCCCTCATTGGAGAACCTTGCAAAATTGAAGCCATTTGCTAAGAGCTTTCTCTTTTCCCTCTAATATCTCATATTACCTAGACTGTCAGTATTGGCATTTTTGCCCCTTTTTCACATGAAAAGGTGATCCTGCTCTTTAATAAGGCAAAACTCTTATCTCTCCCCCCCACCTTTTTTGAGAGGCAAGTGAGGTTAAGTGACTTGCCCAGGGTCATACAGCTGAGCTGCATTAAGGGTCTGAGGTGGGATTTGAACTCAGGTCCTCCTGACTCCTGGGTTGGTGCTCGGTCTGCTGTATAAGGCAAAATTCTTCACATAGGCAAGTGATCCATTCCATCTTTTCTTCTCCAACAGATTATGTACTGTTATCTTCCCTATTCTCATTTGTCCTCCATTCTCTCCCTGTATATGTACAGGCTATTTTTTTTACTATCTGAAAACATGCTCATAGATCCCCCTTCCCCAAAAAACCCTTTGTTGATCCATCCATGCTCACTAGTTCCATATCTCATTCCTTTTGTGGCTAAACTTCTCGAGAAGGTTATTCACAATATGTACTTTCACTCCTTTTGCTTCCATTCTCACCTTAACTCTTAGTATGGCTTCTAAATTATCATTCAACTGAAAGTACTACTCTCTCCAAAGTTATCAGTGATCTCCTAATTATAAGATCTAATGACCTTTTTTCAATCTTTGTTCTTCTTGATGTCTCAGCAGTGCTTTACACTATTACTCACCCTTTTCTCCTCAAAACTGCCTTCCCTAGGAATTCATGACACAATTTTGGATCATCTTCCAACTGTCTAACTGCTTCTTAGTCTCCTTTGAAGCTAGGTGATGCATGGTTAGAATACTGGGCCTGAAGTCAGGAAGACCTAAATTCAAATCTGGCCTCAGACACATTTTAGTTGTGTCACTCCTTGGTAAGTCATTCAACCTCTGTCTGCCTCAGTTTCCTCATCTGCAAAATGGGGATAATAGTAGTCCTTAAATTTCAGAATTGTTGTAAGAATGAGCTAATGTTTTCAAAGTACTTGACAGAGTATTATTGATATCTAATAAATAGTTTTAATTAGTGCTTATTTTCTTTCTTTCCTTCATTTTTTGCTTTTTAAAATCTTCACCCAGGACATGCTCACTAACTGTTAATATATGACAGGCTTTTACCTGGGCTGTCTTTTCTATATAATTTTGCTTGGTGGTCTCATCAGCTTCCATAGATTTAATTATTATCTCTATGCTCATGATTCTCAAATCTACTTATACACCCCTAACCTGTCTATTAATTTCCACAATTGCATCTCCAACTCTCTACTAGATGTCTTTTTTTTTTTTTTTTTGCTTTTTGCTGAGGCAATTGAGGTTAAGTGACTTGCCCAGGGTCACAGCTAGGGAATGTTAAGTGTCTGAGACCAGATTTGAACTCAGGTCCTCCTGACTTCAGGGCTGGTGCTCCATCCACTGCGCCACCTAGCTGCCCCTCTACTAGATGTCTTTAACTGGATGTTAGAGATGGATGTCTTAAATTAAGCATATCCAAAACTGAATTCATTATCTTTTCCCTTACACTGTCTCCTTTCCTTAATTTCCCATTGCTTGAGTACTACCATTTTTTCCAGTCTTCCAGGCTCACAACGTGGATGTTATCTTTGATCCCTCCTTCTTTTATCCCCTTCTCCCTACAATATTCAGTTTTTTTCCAAGTCCTGTCAATTTTACCTCTAATTTTTCTTGTATATGCTGCCTTCTCTCTTCTGACACTGCTACTACCTTAGTGCAGACTCTCACCACCTCACTCTTGGATTCTTGCAGTAGCTTGCTAGTTGGTCTGCCTGTCTGAAGTCTCTCTTTTTTTTTTTTTTTTGCTTTTCTTTTTCTTTTTTTTATTATTATTATTATTAATACTTTTTATTTGCAAAACATATGTATGGGTAATTCCTAAACATTAACCCTTACAAAGCTTTCTGTTACAAATTTTTCCCCCCTACTCCCCACTCCTCCCCTAGATAGCAGGATATCTACTACATGATAATTATGTTAGAATCCTTAAATCGAATATATGTATAGTTATTGCCACACATCTTTTTTTGTTCAGGAGAAATCGTATCTATAAAAGAGAATAATCCGATAAAGGAAATACAATGCAAGCAAACATCAATAGAGAACATGAAAATGTTATGTTGTGGTCCACATTTCACATCCCTCTCTCTGGGTGTATATGGCCTTCTTCACTGAACAATTGTAATTGGTTTGAAGCATTTCATTGTTGAAGAGAGTCATGTCCATTAGAACTGATCCTCATATAGTACTGTTGTTGCCATGTACAATGTTCTCCTGGTTCTGCTCATCTCACTCAGCATCAGTTCATGCAAGTCTCTCCAGGCCTCTTTGAAATCATCCTGCTGGTTGTTTCTTATAGAACAATAATATTTCACAACATTCATATACCATAATTTATTCAGCCACTCTCCAATTGATGGGCATCTACTCAGTTTCCAGTTTCTAGCCACCACAAAAAGAGCTGCCACAAACATTCTTGCACATGTGGGGCCCTTTCCTTCTTTTATGATTTCTTTGGGATATAAGCCCAATAGAAACACTGCTGGGTCAAAGGGTATGCACAGTTTGATAACTTTTTGAGCATAGCTCCAAATTGCTCTCCAGAATGGTTGGATCCATTCACAGCTCCACCAACAATGCATCAGTTTGAAGTCTCTTTCTACTCCAATCCATCTTATACTCAGTTGTCAAATTGATCTTCTTAATGTAAGAGTCTGAACATATCACCCCCTATTCAGTAAATTCTAGTGACTTCTAATCACTCCAAGATGAAATAGAAAATCTTGTGTTTAGAATTAAAAGCCCTTCACAACCTTGCCCCCTCCAACCTTTCTAGTCTTCTTATATCTGAACACTTCCTTTTGTATCCTTCTTCCTTGAACAAAACTCTGTCTCTAGGCTTTGGGCATTTTCAGTGGCTGTTCTCAATGTCTGGAATATTCTCCCTCCTCATCTTGGCCTACTGGTTTCTCTGAGTTGTGGCTAAAATTGTTTTACAACAATCCTTTTCTAATCTGCCTTAATGTTGGTTCATTTTGTCTGTTAATTGTCTTAGTTTAGTGCTTAATATTTTTTGGCTTATTATTGACATAACCATTTACTTTTTTTTAATTAAAGCTTTTAATTTGCAAAACATAAGTATGGGTAATTCTTCAGCATTGATCCTTACAGAGCTTTCTGTTACAAATTTTTCCCCCCTAGTCCCCACCCCTCCCCTACATGGCAGGAAATCCACTACATGTTAATTATGTTAAAATACTTGACAAATTGAATATATGTATGCATATTTCCACATTTATTGTTGTTGTGCAAGAAAAATTGTATCTACAAGGGAAAAAATTGAGAAAGGAAACACAATGCAAGCAAACATCAACAGAGAGCATGAAAATGCATAACCATTTACTTAATAATAAAACAAAAGAAATGATATTATGAATACTAATGTAATAAAGCAAATGCATTATACATAGTTTCTTTTCATTTTAATGACTTAATTGAGAGCTTCCCCTCTGCTTGACTTTCATTGATTTCACTTGAAAAGTTTTGGTGCCCTCAGGTTTCCCTATCAAATCCATATTTCTTTTTAATTATAACTCAGTCTCCAAAGTTTATGTGATTTCTCATTTTCTTTGGTTTCACCTGCTTTAGATGTAAGACAAAATATGCAGATCAGTTGAGGTACCAGTTGTGCTTTGTGCTCTGAAGTCTTCAGCACTGGTCTTTATGGCTCTTTGGTGCTCTTGAAACAGAATTTCTTTAGTTTTTAATAGATAAAACTTTTTTTTTTTTCCTTTTTGCTGAGGCAATTGAGGTTAAGTGACTTGCCCAGGGTCACACAGTTAGGGAATGTTAAGTGTCTGAGACCAGATTTGAACCCAGGTCCTCCTGACTTCAGGGCTGGTGCTCTATCCACTGTGCCACCTAGCTGCCCCTTCTTTTTCTTTGTAACATTAAACTATTGCCACACAAATGAGGCATCATACGTTGTTGACAAATAGTTCAGGGTGCTCATATTCTCACCACAGGTATTTTCTCCCAGAATTGTTCATATTCCACCTGAAAGCTGAATTTCTTATTCAATGCCTATTCAGCAGTATTTATTAAGTAAAATTCTTTTTCTACTTGTATTGGTATCACAGTATTAATCTCACAGCAATATCTTTTGATAAAATAAATCAGTTCCTTTACAAAAAAAAAACAAAACAAAAAGAACAAAAAACCAAACCCCCCCAAAAAAACCCCAAAATATATTTAATGTCTTTTTCAAGGCCAAACTGCTTCATTTTATTTATTAATTTATTTGCAGAAACAATTGGGGTTAAGTAACTTGCCCAGGGTCACACAGCTACTAAATGTTAAGTGTCTGAGACCAGATTTGAACTCAGGTCCTACTGATTTCAGGACTGGCGTTCTATCTACTTCACCAATTAGCTGTCCCCACTCCATTCTTTTAAAAACTTTTTTATTAATTAATTTATTTATTCATTTAATGCTGAGGCAGTTGGGGTAAGTGACTTGCCCAGGGTCACACAGCTAGTTAAGTGTTAAGTGCTGAGACCAGATTTGAACTCAGGTCCTCCTGACTCCAGGGCTGGTGCTCTAACCACTGTGCCACCTAGCTGCTCCCCCTCTATTTATTTATTTATTCATTCATTCATTCATTTATTTTTCACGTTCCATTTATTTTACAGGCACCTTGTATCCATTGTTTCCTGAAAAGTTCTAGTTGAGCATTATTATCTTTTTTTTTTTTTTTTGATGAGGCAATTGGGGTTAAGAGACTTGCCCAGGGTCACACAGCTAGGGAATGTTAAGTGTCTGAGGTCACATTTGAACTCAGGTCCTCTTGATTTCAGGGCTGGTGATTCATCCACTGTACTACCTAACTACCCCTAAGCATTATCTTTTAACCAGAAACATTTTCTACCCAGCTGCTAGAGAATTCCTTCCCCAGCATGAAATATTTATTTTTTATACACTTGTTGATGTATATATAGTCTCCTGAGAAAATAAAGACTTCTGGAGGTCTTGAACTATTCCATTTTTATCTTTGCATCCCCAGTAACTAATACATACTTAAGAACTTAATGATGCTTGTTGATTAATCTTGTAAAAAACAAAGTACTTGGTAGTTATATATAAGTTGAATTATCTATAACTTCTTTGAAGAAATATGTGGCATAAATCTAAAGTGTTATTATATGGACTTTTTATACTCAAATATTAGTAACTTTTAAAGAAGAATACAAAATACTGATAAAAATCCTTAATAAATGCTAATTTCAGGGACATTTCCTGATGCTCAGCTTCCTTCCAAGAGGATCATTGGTCCCAAAAACTATGAATTCTTAAAGTCAAAGAGGGAAGAGTTTCAGGAATATCTTCAGGTATTATATCTTCATTTATATTTTCCTAAGAATTAAAAATAAATAACTTATTTATATTTTATGTCAAATTCATAATGAAGATTTAACAATTGACCAAGAATTTGTTTTATTTTTTAAAACTTTGTTAGTTTTGATGTGTTGAAAATGTTCTTGTTTTCATATTCCTTTTTAAACTTTTTATTTTTATGTAAATCAATTTTCCGTAAGTTGTTACTGCTTTTCTTATTTGCGTAATTGTATTCTAAGTATTTTGGATTCAAAATTTTTTAATGCTGTATTACTTTATTGTTATTTGTAGCAGATTCCCATATTTCTTATATTTTTTATATTTGTCATTTCTTAAGGTAATAGTCCATTTCATATATATGCCAAACTTTGGTCAACCATTCCCTAAGCATTGGATGTATATATTGTTTCTAAAGAAAGAGGAGGGAAAAAAGAGAATAACCTTAAAGAGATTTTTATCATTAAATTCTGTAATTTCAGATGTGAGAGGGAACTTTTCTTAAGTTTAAGAAAAGTGTGTAGAAGAAGAGGCTAGAACTTCTTTCTGGCTTGGAATACTATATTTCTGAAAGCAAAAGTTTAGTGTTTACAACCGAAATAAAAATCTTTCCTGGCTAAGGAAAGTTTAATATTATAGAGGGAAAATTAGAGTCAAATTCTACTGGGGGGAAAGAATTGTTCTCAGATAAGTCAAGATTGCATATTTACAAAAAATGCACAGCGATAATTGGGGGAGTGGACAAGAAAGATCTGAAAGAAATAGTAGCTTGGTCTTAAAGTTTAAAGCTTGGGTTTAAAATTCGGAATGTTAAATGGTAAGAAAGACTATCCAGATAGTAAATAGATGGTTGTAGTATGAGTACAGAAAGGTTCTATTGCCTTATCACTTCTGACTTTGTTTCCTATTCAGAGAAGGGGAGTGGTGAGCAGTGTCACATACTATAGAGACATCAAGAAGCATGGGACTCGAAAAAAATACATGGAATCCATTGAATTTAGCAATAGAGATTGATCATTATTGACTTTGAAGAGGATAGTTTCATTGAAACATTAGGGATAGAAGTCAAATTGCTATGGAGTGAGAAAATAGAGGCAATGAGTGTGTGAAAGGTCCAAGAGGTTTTAAAGAATTTGGGCATATTTAAAAATAGCAGTGAAGGAACCAATTGAAAAGAAAGTGTTAAAGGGGTTGGAATCAAGAGCACAAAAGAAGGCTTGACATTGATAAGAAGAACTAGATAGAGGGTAGCACATTTTTTGAGACTAAAGCAAAGGAGAATATGAAGAGATGATTTGAAAAGTAAAATAGAATTCAGGAGAGGAGAAGAGGGGGAGCTGTTAACATCATGGTCTCTCCTTTATTTTTTTCCCCCAGTGAATGCCCTTTTTCTGAGAAGGGAATTGGGTGTAGGGATTTGAGAAAAGAAAGTATGTACTAGCTGCTGTTAGGAGTGTAATAATGTAGAACTGAATCCAATACTCCAGTTATGGTCTGGCCATAGTTGAGTATGGAAGTATTATTCTTTTCCTCCTGATAGGAAATAAAGCTTTTTATTTGCATAACATATGTATGGGTAGTTCTTCAACATTGATCCTTACAAAGCTTTCCTTTACAAATTTTCCCCCTAGTCCCCTCCCCTAGATGGCAGGAAGTCCACTACATGTTAATTATATTAAAATATCTGACAAGTCGAATATATGTATACATGTTTCCATACTTATCTTGCTGTGCTAGAACAATCTTATCTACATGAACAAAAGAGATCTGATAACGGAAACATAATGCAAGTAAACATCAATAGCGAGCATGGAAATGTTATGTTGTGGTCCATATCTCATGTCCCACTCTCTGGATATATATGGCTTTCTTCACGGAACAATTGGAACTGGTTTGAAGCAGTTCATTGTTGAAGAAAACCATGTCCATTAGAATTGATCATCATATAGTATTGTTGTTGCTGTGAATAATGATCTCCTGGTTCTGCTCACTTCACTCAACATCAGTTCATGCAAGTCTCTCCAGGCCTCTCTGAAATCATCTTGCTGGTCGTTTCTCACAGAACAATAATATTCCATAACATTCATATACCATAATTTATTCAGCCATTCTCCAATTGATCGGCATTCATTCGGTTTCCAGTTTCTAGCCACTACAAAAAAGGGCTGCCACAAACATTCTTGCACATGTTGGTCCCTTCCCCTCCTTTAAGATCTCTTTGGGATATAGGCCCAAAAGAAACACTGCTGGGTCAAAGGGTGTGCACAGTTTGATAACTTTTTGAGCATAGCTCCAAATTGCTCTCCAGAATGGTTGTATCCATTCACAGTTCCACCAACAATGTATCAAGAAACATGCCTTTCTTTTTCTTTTTTTTTTAATTAAAAGCTTTTTATTTACAAAACATATGAGTGATATTTCTACATTGACCTTTGCAAAACTTTTTTTTTTGTTGTTCCAAGCTTTTCCCCTCCTTTCCCCCACTCCCCACCCCTAGATGACAGGTAATCTAATACAGAGACATGCCTTTCTTAATGCAACCTAAGATTGTGTTTAAAAAAAAAAAGCCATGTCACATTTTGGACTTATATTGTTTGTTAGTTCTAATAACCCCCCATGTTTCCCTCAGATTTTCTTTGAATCAATAATGTTCAGTCACCCTTCCCTAACCTATAATGGTATAATGGTAAGGTTGATTTTGGGGGAACTAATATATAAAATTTTTATATCAAACCTATAAAATTTCATCTTGTAAAATTTCTGTTGTTCTAACCTGATGGAGTCTTGACTTTCCATTCAGTTTATTAAGTGTCTTTTCTAGTTTATATTTTTTTTTTATTTTTTATTTTTTTGTAGTTATTGGTTAATTTTTTGAGTTTGTCATTAATGGCTGCTTATAAGTAATAGATAAAAATGTGAAATGGCAAGAGTAGATATTTTATTCCCTAGATTATTCTTCCCAAGTCCTTCCTCCACATTTATTCCTTTGGATTATCAGTTTAGATAGGAAAGAAGTCAAGGTTTTCTAGTCTAGCCCTTTTTTATATGTATAAAGAAACTGAGACCATTGAGGTTAAATGATATGATGACATGGTTGAGTTTGTCAACCAGACCAGACTGTTCTAACCTGTGGATGACTAGTATAAACAGAGCAGGCTAGAGATAGAAGAATTAAAAATCCAAAAACAGTTTAATTTCATTTTGAGGAAAGTGGCTTGCAGAGGAGGCAGATCGGGCACATATTCCAGGTCTCCATTCCTGTTGGGGAGACCTGGTTTAGTGTGGTTGAACCCTAATTTATGTACTTGTGACTAGACAAAGAGTCAAATAGTGTAGCGTAGCAACAGTAGTGAAGTAAAACAGCAACAGTGAGGATAACAGTAGTGTTGAGGCAAGGTTGTCTAGTGACAAAAAGTCCATTCATAGTAGGCCTTCAGGTCTGAGCCTGTTTGTGCTTGCCCAAACTCGGGTACCATCAGTTCCAGAAGGTGAGTGCAAAGGATTGTTGTTACACCAAGCTCAGGACACTCTTGCTTGCTAAACTTTAGCTTTGGAAAACAAAGTCTCTCCTAATATCTTTTTTTTTTTTTTTTTTTTTTTCCTTTGCTGAGGCAACTGGGGATAAGTGGCTTGCCCAGGGTCACTCTCCTACTATCTTGATATTTCTCCCTCTTAGCCCAAGAGAGGTGGGTCTGAAAGAACACTACTCTTCTGGCCAATAAAGGAGAGACAGATATAAGCCAAGGTGTCGTTAGAGGTTATTTGGGCTAGGATGAGATGTTGCCCAGGGGATTATGGTATCATTGCTAGCCATTGTTTACCTACAAGTAGAAAAAAAGAGGGGTGAGCCAAGAATGTAGAGGAAGAAAATACTAACACAAGCTTGAATCAGGGCCTTGATGGCTAGGCACATAACAGAAGGGAAAAGGAAAATAAATGAATTAGATCAGTATACCAAGTCCTTGTTTGGAAACTTGGGATAGCTGTCTTGTCTAGGTCATCTGAATCTAAGATGAACCTTGAAGTCCCTAGAGGATTCTTCTGTTCACTCAGGAGCAGGAAGTATCTTCAGATGACTCCTGGGAGTCCACACTCACAAATTTGGGTAATAATCAGAAGGACCTGGTAGGGTTGTTGAGAAGGCATATGGGTTGATAATTATGAGAGAACTTATATCCTTAGCATCTCAACTTCTGGTCAACCTAACATAGATATTTAGTTAAGGATCTCTAAATGGCAGATAGAGATCATCCAGTTTTCCAGCCATTCAGGGCTAAATTCAAACAATGCAATAAAATTTTCTCACAATTCCTATATTTACATTGTCAGGTATATATCAAACTGCTTAGAAATCTCACAGCGAAACTAGTGCTAAGAAGGGAGATTGACATGTCACCAAGCCAACCAAGAAAATTTAAATGTCTTGAAACAAAAGACCAAAGCAATACAATATTTATCACCAGGACTAATATAAAGTTGTCTTGTATTCTAGTAATCCATTCTCAATGTCTATTATACAACACATTTTTGAGTACCAGATGTTTTGTATAGTTGTTTTGTCCTTGTATATCTTTTCCAAGACAATAGGCTTTATTCTTAGGGCAGCTCTAAAGAGGATTCTGATTCTCTGGTTCCAAATCGAGAGGTTCCTAGATAATTCTGACTTAGTGTAATTTAATACACTCACTTAAATTTGGTTCTCCAATTTTGAAATATTGAATTTCAGTTTATATATCATTTCCTATTTTTATCCTTACCTAAATCCTGAATCTAATAAAAAAAACTTTTGGGGCAGCTAGGTGGCGCAGTGGATAGAGCACCAGCCCTGAAGTCAGGAGGACCTGAGTTCAAATCTGGTCTCAGACACGTAACAGCTGTGTGACCCTGGGCAAGTCACTTAACCCCAATTGCCTAAGCAAAAAAAAAAAAGAACTTTTAATAATTTATGAAGGTTCAACTGTAAAATGAACTCTAATGCTTTTTAAAATGATCAGATAGGTACTTTAGAGTAATTTCACTTTTCATTCACGTACCATTATCAGCACAATATATGTTTAAAACCATTAATCCATTTTTGAGAACTTATTACAAAAACATACTCAGTTTCCATGATCAATACATTTGGAAGCCAATCATAAAATTCTATTGCTTTCTCAAAATTTATTATTCAATTTATTTAGAAAACTTTTTACATTACATCTTTATCTTAGTACTTTGTCTAATTATTTACCTTTTAAGAAGATATTATGTCTGTACTATAATCTGACCACAAAAACAGGTTAAAATTAGAGTGACTCAGAGATGTTGCAGTATCAGCCTGTAATTGTACTTAATAAAACTTCTTGATTATAGAAATTTGGTATAAAAGGAAAAGGAAGAAGATACTTAAAATATTCCCTTCACTTTGATTCTAGACATGAGTCATATCTGACAGCCAGTCTTACAATCACAGGGTATTAAAAGCGAGGTTCAGGATAATCAGGTCAGACTTTGTCTTTTTTGAGAGAAGAAGCATCAAAATGGGGAAATAATCAGAAAAATCCTATGCAGGCCATACTGAGATCAAAATTTTTACTGGACACAGACATCCATTGTCAGCAATTCTCAAAATGCTGCACGTGCCATTTTCCACTATTGGCTTCATAACAATTCAGACAGTTACCCTTGTAATCAGAATTAAAAACAGTAATAAATTACAGTCCTAGGAATGTTTTTTATTCTAAATAGCAATTTTTCACCAACTATAACTTAGGACTTTGAATGGCTTTCCTTGTGTTTCCCTCACAATTAGCATTTCATTTTTCTTTTACTTGTAAATGAAAACTACCCATATTCTGGGGCTTTAGACTTAAAGCAAACACCTATTAGTTGATGCTACATCTTTAAACCCATCCTATATATTTTCATAGTAGTCAAGATTTTTCAAGTGAAGATTCACTATTAAACTACTTATTATCATACTTACCTGTTTTATAACAAAATAGTCCTCATTAAATATTTTAACAATTTTCAAATATCTATTTTTTTAATTGCATCCTCTTAAAAAGCCCAATTCTTGTGTAATTGCCTCCAGATTTAAAATGTTTTTGTTTAATAACAGTTCTGTTAAAGTGGTTTCTCAAATTTCATAATATAAAAGAATTTAGAAATAGAATAATAACACAAACAATCATGTATTTAAAACATGAAATAAAATTTTAAATGACATCAAGTTGTATTCTAAATTATCCCATATAAAAGCATTAATCTTAATATCTTTTGCATTTTAAAATCACTTTAGAGATATCAAGTTTGGAATGACATTCAGTTAAAAAAATAATGTAGTACCCTAGAACAATGAATCTTGCCATTTACTTTTAAAATTTTTTATAAATTTAATATTTATTTTTCCTTAAGGCAAATTCTAAAGTATGGAACCCTAACTTAATAAGATATTTCAAAAGGGTGTGAGTTCCTGGAATTACCCAAAGTTTCAGAATTCTTTGCAATCTTAAAAATGATAAATCTTCAAATCTCAAATATGCTAAGATGTTTTTAGCAATTCTACAAACTTTGATTATCTAACTTTTTTGAAAATTATCTACTCTCCTGCTGAGAGCCTGAAGTGGAATTGCTTCAAGTATGAAAGTTCGGTAATCTTCCCCAGTATTCTAAACCCTTTGTCTAGAGTCCTTAGAAGTTTTCTGACTAGCTAATTTTAAATCTTTTAGGGTAACAGAATCTACATAAAAGTTTTACAAATATACGTATAGACAAAGCAACAAGACAGGTAAAAACAGACACAGATTGTTTTTTCCCCCAACTTTTTAATATTTTTATTTAAAGTTTTGAGTTCCAAATTCTGATAAAAAAAAAGAAAGAAAGAAGCAAACATAACATGTGTTAATATACATTCAGTCTCCTAAGGTTTTTTTTTATTTTTGGATGCAGGTGGCATTTTCTGTCCAAAGTCTATTGGAACTGCTTTGGATCACTAAATCACTGAGAAGGATCAAGTCTTTTATAGTTGATCATCACACATTCTTGCTGTTATTGTGTGCAATGTATTCCTGGTTCTGATTGTTTAACTCAGCATCAGTTCATGTAAATCTTTCCAGGCCTTTTTATGATTGACTTGTTCATCATTTTTTATAGAACAATAATACTCAATTATCTTCTTGTACCACAGCTTGTTGATCCTCCATTCTTTTTCCAGTTCTTTGCTACCACAAAAAAGACTGCCACAAACATTTTTGCACATGTAGATCCTTTTTCTCCTTTAATGATTTCATTGGGATACAGACCCAGTAATGGCACTGCTGGGTCAAAAGGTATGCACAATTTTATAGCCCTTTGGGCATAGTGCCAGATTGCTCTCCATAATGGTTGGATTGTTTCACAACTCCACCACCAATGGTGTGCACTATTTTGTAGACCAAATTGCTCTGAAAAATGGTTAAATCAGTTCATGACTCCATCTCTAGTGTATCAGTGTGTTAAATCCCCCTTCCAAGATATATCATTTTTCTTTTTTGTCATGGTAATCATTCAGATAAATAAGAAGTGGTACTTCAGTTGTTTTAATTTGCATTTCTTTGATCACTAGTGATTTAGAGCATTTGACTTATGGCTATTATTTTTTTTTAATATGACTAGAGATAACTGATTTATTTGTCTAAAACCATTTTGTTTATATCCTTTGACCTTTTATCAATTGGGGACTGACTTGTATTTTTATAAATTTGATTCAGTTCTCTATATATTTGTGAAATGAAGCCTTTATCAGAGTCACTTATTGCAAAAATTTTTACCCATTTTTGTTTTCCTCATAATTTTGATTGTTTTGGTATTGTTTATGCAAATTTAAATTTAAATTCTATATAATCAAAATTACCTATTTGTTTTGTAAAGCCCTTTTTTATTTTTGGTAAGCCTGAATTCTTCCGTTATTCATAAATCTGATAAACTATTCTATACTTTCTTATTTTGTTTGTTATATCACCCTTTATGTGTAAATATGTATTTATTTTGACCTTATCTTTGTCTACAGTGTACAATATTGGTTTATATTGAATTGTTACCATATTGTTTTCTAGTTTTCTTCAGCAGTTTTTTGTCATATAATAAGTTTGCTTCCAAAAACTTGGCTCTTCGGGTTTATCATAGATCTCATTACTATGGTCATATATACTATTGATATAATTTGTACTTAATGTATTCCACTGATCCACCACTCTATTTTTTCAGCCAGTTGCTGATTGTTTTGATAGTTACTGCTTTATTATGTAGTTTGAAATCTGGTAAAGCTAGATCACTTTCTTTTAAAAAAATTTTTTTCCTGAGGCAATTGGGTTAAGTGACTTACCCAGGGTCACATAGTTAGGAAGTATTAAGTGTTTGAGGTCAGATTTGAACTCATGTCCTCCTGACTTCAGAGCTGGCATTCTATCCACTGTGCCATCTAGCTGCTCCTGATTTTTTTTTCATTGATTGCCTTGATATCCTTGAGCTTTTGTTCTTCTAGATGTATTTTGTCATTATTTTTTCTAGTTGTATAAAATAATTTTTTTTATATATTTTGATTGGTAATGGCATTGAATAAATAGATGAATTTAGGTAGAATTGTTATTTTTATTGTATTAGCTTGGCATATCCACAAGTTATTAATATTCTTTCCAATTATTTAGATCTGACTTTATTTGTTTTTTTTTTTAAAGCTTTTTATTTGTATAACATATGTATGGGTAGTTCCCCAACATTGATCTTTACAAAGCTTTCCATTACAAATTTTACCCCCAGTCCCCTCCCCTCCCCTAGATGGCAGGAAGTCCACTACATGTTAATAATGTTGAAATGCTTGAGAATATCTGACTTTATTTGTAAGAAATGTTTTAAAATTGATATAGTTCCTGGGTCTGCTTTGGCAGGTAGATTCCCAGGTATTTTATATTATCTAAATGGAATTTCTCTTTCTCACTCTTGCTAATAAACTTTTTTGGTAATATAAATACTAATGGTTTGTGAGGGCTTATTTTGTAACCTGCAGCTTTGCTAAAGTTGTTAATAATTTCAAGTAGTTTTTTTATTGATTATCTAGAGTTTTAAAATATAACATATTTTCTGCAAAGAGTGATAGTTGTTTTTATCTCATTACCTATTTTAATTCCTTCAATTTCTTTTTCTCTTAATGTTAAAACTAACATTTCTGGTATAATATTGGATAATAGTGGAGATAATGCTCATCCTTGCTTTACCCCTGATCATATTGGGAAGGCTTCTAGCTTATCCCCATTTCAGATAATACTTGCAGATGGTTTTAGATAAATAATCACTTATTTTAAGGTAAGCTTCATTTACTCCTATGCTTTCTAATATTTTAAATAGTAATGGGTGCTGTATTTTGTCAAAGGCTTTTTCTGGCATCTATTGAAATAATCATGATTTTGTTGGTTTTTTATTGATGTGGTCAATTATGCTGATAGCTTTCCTAATATCGAACCATCCCTCCATTCCTGGTATATAAATCCCACCTGGATGTATTATTGAAATCTCTTTGTTAATATTTTATTTAAAATGTTTGTAACATTCATTAGGGAAGTTGGTCTATAAATTTTCTTTCTCTGTTATGGCTCTTCCTAATTTTTAGGTATCAGCATCATATTTGCATTATAGAAGGAATTTGGTAGCTCTCCTTCACCTATTTCTTTAAATAGTTTATATAGTATTAGGATTAATTGGTCTTTAAATGTTTGATAAAATTCGCTAGTGAATCTATCTAATTCTGGGGATTTTTTCTATGAGCTCTAGAATTTGACTGTGATATTCTAGGAGTTTTCATTTTGGGATTTCTTTCAGGTAGTGATTGGTGGATTTTTTCATTTTCTGTTTTGTCCTGTGCTTCTAATATATTGGGCAATTTTCTTTGATAATTTCTTGAATGATGTCCAGGTCTTTTTTTTGTTGTTGTTGTTGAGTAATAAATAGTTTATTATTTTTGTCATGGGTTCCTGAACCCTTATAAACCTCAACCTATATAAATAGTTTCACTTCTTACCACTTTAATCAGAGAAAAAACTAGGCCCAAATGGACATAATCTAGATGATAACAGGCCGGAATTCCCTCCATGGTGTACAAAGAAATTTGTTTTCAGCAGAGGGGAGGATTTGAAAATGCATTTCAAAATGGGTCACAGTCTGAAACAAGAATGAGACTACTTATTTCTTTGGAACTAGACGAAGTTTACATAGCAACAGTAGTGAAAAGCAGCTTCACAGGGTTTCCATTTAGCCATGCTCAAGTTGGATTGGGACCTAGATTAGGGGAGACTGCTCCAACCATCCTCCTTCCCTCTGCAAAGCATGGCCACCACCGCTGACTTTGGACTGACCAGTTCACATTTGTAAGCACTGCTGGATCTGTTTTTTAGGTCAGTTTTTTTTTTTTAATGAGAAATTACAGAATTTGTTGTATTTTTATACTTTTTTGATTTTATTTGATCATATCTTGATGTCTCATAGAGTCATTAATTTCCACTCGTTCAATTCAAATTTTTTAGGAATTATTTTCTTCCATGAACTTTTGTACTTCCTTTTCCATTTGGCCAATTGTATTTTTTTTTAAATTAAAAGCTTTTTATTTAATTTAATTTTTGAGCATAGTTCCAGATTGCTCTCCAGAATGGTTGGATCCGTTCCACCAACAATGTATCAGTGTCCCAGTTTTCCCACATCCCCTCCAACAGTTATCATTATCATTTCCTGTCATTTTAGCCAATCTGACAGGTGTGTAGTGGTATCTCAGAGTTGTCTTAATTTGTATTTCTCTGATCAATAGTGATTTGGAGCACCTTTTCATGGGACCAGAAATAGTTTCAATTTCTTCGTCTGAAAATTGTCTGTTCATATCTTTTGACCATTTATCAATTGAAGAATGGCTTGAATTCTTATATATTTGAGTCAATTCTCTATGTATTTTAGAAATGAGGTCTTTATCAGAATCCTTGAATGTAAAAATGTTTTCCCAGTTTATTGCTTCCCTTCTAATCTTGTCTTTATTTGTTTTGTTTGTACAAAAACTTTTTAAATTGATATAGTCAAAATTATTTATTTTGTGATTAATGATGATCTCTAGTTCTTTGGTCACAAATTCCTTCCTCCTCCACAGGTCTGAGAGGTAAGCCATCCTATATTGTTCTAATTTGTTTATAATATCATCTTTATGTCTAGATCATGAATCCATTTTGACCTTATCTTGGTATTTGGTGTTAGGTGTGGGTCAATGCCTAGTTTCTTCC
This sequence comes from Myrmecobius fasciatus, assembly GCA_023553655.1. Lineage (NCBI taxonomy): Eukaryota > Metazoa > Chordata > Mammalia > Dasyuromorphia > Myrmecobiidae > Myrmecobius > Myrmecobius fasciatus. The sequence continues at coordinate 57,942 of JAJPUD010004478.1, forward strand.
ATACTAGTTTCCAATTTTCCCAGCAGTTTTTGTCAAATAGTGAGTTTTTATCCCAAAAGCTGGGGTCTTTGGGTTTATCAAACAGTAGATTACTATTGTCATTGAGTATTTTGCCCTGTGAACCTAACCTATTCCACTGATCCACTACTCTATTTCTTAGCCAGTACCAAATGGTTTTGATGACCACTGCTTTATAATGGTTTTAGATCTTGTACAGCTAGGCCACCCTCATTTGCTTTTTTTTTTCATTAATTCCCTTGAAATTCTTGATCTTTTGTTTTTCCAGATGAATTTTGTTGTTATTTTTTTCAGGTCAGTTAAATAATTTCTTGGGAGTTTGATTGGTATAGCACTAAATAAATAGATTAGTTTAGGTAGTATTGCCATCTTTATTATATTCGCTCGACCTATCCAAGAGCATTTGATATTTTTCCAATTGTTTAGATCTGACTTTATTTGTGTGGAGAGTGTTTTGTAGTTTTGCTCATATAGATCCTGACTTTCCCTTGGCAGATATATTCCCAAATATTTTATACTATCGAAAGTTATTTTAAATGGAATTTCTTTTTGTATCTCTTGCTGTTGGATTTTGTTAGTGATGTATAAAAATGCTGATGAATGTGGATTTATTCTGTATCCTGCAACTTTGCTAAAGTTGTGGATTAATTCTTATAGTTTTTTAGTTGATTCTCTAGGGTTCTCTAAGTAGACCATCGTATCATCTGTAAAGAGTGATAATTTGGTTTCCTCATGACCTACTCTAATTCCTTTAATCTCTTTTTCTTGTCTTATTGCCAAAGCTAGCATTTCTAATACATTATTGAATAGTAATGGTGATAGTGGGCAGCCTTGTTTCACCCCTGCTCTTATTGGGAATGATTCCAGTTTATCACCCTTACATGTGATGCTAGCTGATGGTTTTAAATAGATGCTACTGATTAAGGAAAAGTCCATTAATTCCTATATTCTCTAGTGTTTTTAATAGGAATGGATGTTGGATTTTATCAGATGGTTTTTCTGCATCTATTGAGGTAATCATATTTTTTGTTAATTTAGTTATTAATATAGTCAATTATGCTAATAGTTTTCCTAATATTGAACCATTCCTGGTATAAATCTGTTTGCTAATATTTTATTTAAGATTTTTGCATCAATATTCATTAGGGAGATTGGTCTAAAATTTTCTTTTTCTGTTTTTGTTTTACCTGGTTTAGGTATCATGGCCAATTGTATTTTTAGGGAACTATTTGACTCTGAAGGAGGGAAACTTGTTGCTGGTGTGCCCCACGGGTGGGGTCCTGTTGCTATGAAAATAGCTCCTCTCTGCTAGTAGGCCCTGGAAGAGTAATTTTGAATTGATCAGCCTGAAGGGTGTGGCCTTATTGCTGGGTTGCTGGGGAAACCGGATTCTCTGTTGGCCAGCCCTGGGGTGGGGCTTCAACAGTAGTCAGCAATAAGGTTAAGACCTGACTGGTGGCTTGTGCTAGGGGTGGGGTCGCTGGGATGGGGCCTTGCTGCTCTGTACAGACTTCCTGCTTGCCTAAAAATCTGCTTATTTTGTTGAAGGACAGAACCTGACTCATGGATTGCCCCAGGCTTGGAGCATTGCTTCAGCCCCCCTGCTGTGGGACTGGTTGCTTTTTTTGTTAGCCCTTGTTCCCCTCCCACTTCCTCCTAGGCTGGTAAATTGTTTCTCTGATCCTAGATCAATTTTGAGACAATTTTCTAATTTTTTTTGGAGGGTACTTTTGGGAGGGCTTCAGAAGTTTTCCTCCTCACTTTGCTTCCTTAACCCATTTCCTATGAGAATAAAGTTGCAGAACTACCCGCCCTCTTCCATCTATTTATTTTGTCCTTGTCACACATCATTCTTATAATTATTCTTTTTACCTTTTCCCACAAGGTTTTGCTTTTTAGAATCACATCATACTCGGTTTTAGCCCAATTTTTCTTTCAAATAAACCTGTTATTAATGACAATCTTACATGTACAGGTAATGTTTTCCACATATAAAAAAATAAAAGTTTTGTTGTGCCACAGTTCCCATGTCTGTTTCCCTTAATTGTTTTGTCTTGGTTGCAAATCCCCCCCAACTTTCTCTAAACAATTAGGACTGAGATAATTGGGGCTACAGAGTTATGACCACTGGCATTCCAAAGAGTCATAAAACTTCCAGATGGTCTATCTTAAATACCTAGACATACCCTTATCTATATGGCCCCAGATTCAGTGGCTCTTAGCTTCTTCCCAAACTTATCAGAATTTATGATCTTTCCTCTGTATCCCTAACTGTTGGAACTGAATTTATAGTCCTTTCCTGCAACTCCAATTCCTCCATCCTTCTGCCTTCATTTCGAGCGCTGGAGCCTTATAAAAATCCTTGGTGCCCCTTACTAAATCACTAAATACTTTGAGACAGTAGTCTTATTCAGTTGACTAGTCTTCTCTCTCCATTATTATCAATAAAATATTAATAATCTCTAATTTGTAGTACTACCGCAGTTTCTCTGGAGCATTATAATTTGTCTTTATTAAGTAACTTGTGATTAGTCTTTGATGTTGACCTTATTTCTGTTGGATTTTGAATGTCAAATTTTCTATTAAGTTCAGATATTTTTGCAACGAAATCCTGAGTTATCTGGCAGTTCCTTGAATTTTTTTTGGTTCAGATTATGCTTAACTTTGCTGAGTTTGATATTTTCACCTACAGAGTCAGTTCTTTTGCTCTTTGTTATATAGTGTTCCAATATCTGTGGTCTTATATTGTCCGCATTGTTAAGTATTTTGTGATTCTAATTGTGGCTTCACCATATATGAATTGTTTTTTCCTTGTAATATTTTCACTCAACATGGGAGTTTTGGAATTTAGCTATGATATCCTTGTTAGTTTTCTTTTCAGGTTGTGATTGGTTTGTTGTTGTTGTTTTTTTTCCTCTTTTTGCATTCCCCTCATGTTCTAACCCATCAAAACAATGTTCTTTGAGTATTTCTTGTATTATTGAATGAAGATTCATTTTTTTGATCATAGCTTTCAGGCAGTCTGATTATTCTTATATTGTCTCTTTTTTATCTGTTCTCCAGATCATTTTTTTTCTTATGAAATATTTCACATTTTTTTCTATTTTTTCATTCTTTTAATTTTATTATTTCTTGGTCTCATATAACAGGGATTTAAGGAAGTAGGGAATTTTAACTACCTTGAGGGAAAAGTTGGAGAATCAAGGAAGCAGTAAGACTTCTGCTTTAAGTAGAAATAGATAATGATAATGGACAACAAAGAAAAGACAGAACTATTCAACTCTTGTCTTTTTTTCTCTGCCAAGGAACGATATCTTTGGACTGGGAAAGTTGGAACCAAAAAGCCTAATGGGGTGTTGACCCTAAATTTAGTCTTGGAAGGAAGACTAATACAACCCTTTTGTATTATAGATGTGAAGGAAACTGAAGCCCTGTTAGGTTAGGTGATTTGCCTGAGCTCACATAGGTATTAAGCATCAGAAGCAGGATTTGTTTTGAGGTCTTCTAATATTCTATCTTGTTTTCTCAAGTCAAAAGATAAGTAAACAAGTTATCCCTTGATGAGTTTCAAGTTCAAAGATTCAGACAAAGTACATCTTGTGGTCCTTAAGGAATTGGTTTAATTTAACACGTCCTAGCTGTGTGACCCTGGGCAAGTCACTTAATCCCAATTGCCTCAGCAAAAAAAAAAAAAAAAAGAATTGCTTTATATGATTGTTAGGCCATTGTCAGTGATTTTTTAAAAACTGGAGAATGGTAGACAAAAACAAATATTTGGAGTCTTCCCTGTGCCCTGTGGCCCCCCTCCCTTTTCTCCTTTCTCACAAAAAAAGAGAGGGGATAAAATCATGGTGCTTACAAATTATAAACTAGTTAACTTGAGTTTAATTCTGGAGAAATTCTACACTACGTTATTAAAGTGATAACCACTAAAGTTCTGAAAAAAGAAAAGTAGTACAAGAGACCTCGAATTCATGAAGAGGTCTTACCAAATCTCATTTCCTTTTTTTTTTTTTTTGGCCAAGGTTGCCTTGACCAGAGATGTTGAAACTTTTAGCTGCTGATCCTGGTTTTATGCTCTGAAGCCAAGTTGAATAAGTTTTACGTCATGTCCATATTCTTCACAAATTTGAAAAGTTCATGTTTTCTGTGCCAAACATCCCTAACATTCCTTCAGTTGAACCTTGATCTGGAGACCTACCAGCATCTTGAATTCCTTCAGTTGAACCTTGATCTGGAGAACTCCCACCATCTTGATTGCTTTCCTTTTAATGCTTTTGAACTTATCAGTGTCCTTCCTGAAAGATGGTGTCCAGAACTAAATACAGTACTTAAGATGTGACCAAGGCACAATACATAGTATACTTGCATCTCTTATGGTGGAAACTGATTTACATTTACATTATTCAATATAATATTACATTAGCTTTTTTGACTAAAATATGACATTTATTTCATCAGTATACATTCTTTAAGATTAAATTTGATTTAATTTTCAGATTTTCACTTTCTTTTTCACAACCCCTTCCCATCCTAAATTGAGAAAATAAGACAAACAAAACTCCCATTACATGGGTATTTAAGCAAAAAATAAATAAATAAATAAAATTTCACATTGACCATGTACAAAAAAAATGTAATTAATAGCTTGCTTCTTTATTGGTTTTCTGGAATCATGGCTGATCATTATATTAGATCAGAGTTCCTAAATATTTCTAAGTTACTTATCTTTATAATATTGTTATTGTGTATCTTACACTTCTGATTTACAACTTAATCCAAAGTGAGGTGGTTGGTTGAGATGACCTCTGAAGTTCTTCAGGTGATCTCCTTTAGCTCTTAATAGATGATTCTGTATTAAATATCATTACAGGGGCAAAGACAGGTTCAAGAGTTTTTCATGGCAAAGTTACCATTCCATTAAATGACTAATGTTTGGGTTTAGCCATTCAGCTATCTACATTTAATTGTTCTTTTGTGTAGATCATAAGTACTCATTTTGTTTATAAAGATAGCCTGAGTGGTTTTATTACAGGTTTTGATAAAATCAAGGTAAACTCTGTAAACCTTGTTTGATCACAGATCAGATTACCAGAATTTTTTTTAACTTCTGAAGTAGAACTTTCTCTCTCTTTGTTGTTTTTATTATTTTCTTTTAATTGTGTGCACCTCTTCATGACTCGGTTTGCCACTTTCTTTTCCAGCTCATTTTATAAATAAGGAACTGAGACAAGGACTATACAGAAGTAGTTAGGGAGTTGGCAATTTGAACCCACTAAAGGTATTCAAGGAAAGACTTGGATAAACACCTGTTGGGCATATTATTGAAATGATTCTTATTCTAATACAGACTGGACTCTCATATTTTTGGTTTATAGTTGATGAGTTGTAGTATGTGTGTAGCTACAGGTAGTCCTTAAATTGTGGTACCTGATTCATTTCAATGGGTTTTCTGTCATTGGATTTGGAAGAATCTGGGAGGAATTAGGTCTTAGATTCTTTGAAATTTGAGGTTTTACTTCAGAGTTCTGAATAGAATTCTTTAGGGAAATTTATAAATTTATGAAAACTTCTTTCATCTATGCTTCTTATACTTCCTTCTGAACATCTAGGTGCAAAAGTGGATAGATAGAACACTGGGATTAGAGTCAGTAATACTCGTCTTCCTGAGTTCTATTCTGGCTCCAGATACTTACTAGCTATATGGCCATAGGCTAGGCATTTAACCCTGAAAAATGCATTCGTATATCAATGTACTTGGTTTCCTCCATAATACTTTGCATTTTATGTATTTTAAAACAAAGATTCATCTAATACCTGTCAAAGGAGTCCATCACACAAAAACATTTAAGATTTCAATTTTAGCCATTTGTTTAAATATTTTATTAAAGTGCATGTATATACATATTTGAACATATTTTTCATATTTACTTTTTTATTTTATTATTTTTATTAATTTTTTTATGTTTACTTTTTTAAAAATTTAAATGATAACAGTTTTCAAGAAGCAGTGCATTTAGTAGGTAATAGAGTTGATCTGGAAGCCCAGAAGCCCTAATTTCCCTCTAACACATGCCAGCTACGAAATCTTGAGCAAATCTCTTAATCTCGCTGTGCTAATAGCACCTCTCTCAAATTCTAAATTTCATAGAAGATGCTGACTTTCATTTTCAGAGTTTCCTTACCCTAGACATTCCCTAAATTAATAAAATCTGCTATCCAGGATCTCTTCTTCCTGTGGTTCCCAAACAAATTCTAGGCAAGACTGTTGTTGCTTTTGAATGTTCAGAATAGAAGTTTTGAATAGATCAGCTGATCTGTTATTTTGTTGATAGTCATTTCTGGGTCATGATCACCACTTGACGTTTATGTAGCCTTTTGTTTTTATAAAACCTTTTATAGCTACTTTGTTTTTTCTTCAAATGGTCCAGAAAGATAAGGTGCTCTTGTTTGTGCCAGAAGCAGACCCTCTTCCCAGGCTCATTGTGAGTTAGTAATACTATAAAATAGAATTGGAACTTTTATTATTGATGTGGTACTGGCTTTCTAAGACAGACTACTATTTCTTAAATAGTTTGTGTCATTCTGAAATTTTTCTGTAGTTTTTAACAACTCGGTTAATTGCAATGTAATAAATAACTAAACTTCTTTCCTCTTTTTGGTTAATTCAAGAAACTTCTGCAACATCCAGAGTTGAGTAATAGCCAACTTCTGGCAGATTTTCTCTCTCCAAATGGTGGTGAGACACAATTTCTGGATAAGATGCTACCTGATGTAAATCTTGGTGAGTCAATTAAAAAATAATTTTGTGGCAGGATTAAAAAAGATGGTCTAACTGATAACCATTTATGGTTGCTGATCTTTAAATCAAAAGAATTTTGAATGCAAACACCATCTCAGACACATTAATTCTAATAATGGGCAAGTCATGTATCCTCAGTCTCATTTTTCTCATCAGTAAAATGGTAGCATTAGTACATGTCATATGTATTATATATGATGTATACTATGTATACTTGCATAATATATATATTGTATACTATAATACATATATTATAACAAGGAGTTATATAAGGTATGTCAATTTTAGTAAGAGTAATAATTTAATTTTAATTTGGACAAAGTATTTAAATTCAGATTCCATTTCTTTTCAAAACTGTTTTATGCATATTATTTTTATGCAAACTGCCTGTCTACTTCAGGTACAGTCTCAAATCTAGGAGAAGTACCAAACTTGTAAGATTTCAAATTATATGTCATTTGAGATTTGAGTACATCAATAGTCTATCCGTATAACTCTTATAAAATTCAGATTGATTATGGTCTTAGGTCTTCATTGTTTGTAAATTTGAATGTAAGAGAGTTGAAGAAATGATGTTTATAGAACTTTTCACCTTTGGGCATAAAGTTAATGAAAAATAATATTGCCCCCAAATGTCTTCACTCTTTTTACTCTGTCCAACCTGGACTTGTCAGCTTTTGATGAGTGCCAAGACTCAAATTTTTAAACCAGTTTAATTGCTTAATTCTTTATTTTGAATTTTAAGGAATTCTTGTATCCTAAAACCTGATGACATTTGGTATAGTTTATAGTAAATTAAATTACACTTTGTATAAACAGATTTTTTTTCCTAGTTTAAGATTTATATTCTTTTTTTTTTAATTTTTTTTATTTTATTTGCATAACATATGTGTGGGTAATTCTTCAACAATAACCCTTACATAGCTTTCCGTTACAAATTTTTCCCCCAACTCCCCACCCCTCCCCTAGATGGCAGGATATCCACTACATGTTAATTATGTTAAAATATTGGCAAATCGAATATATGTATACATATTTCCAAACTTGTCATTGTTGTGCAAGAAAAATCTTGTCTACACAAACGATATATCAGATAAAGGAAACACAATGTAAGCAAACATCAATCAAGGAGTATGAAAATGTTATGTTGTGGTCCACATTTCACATCCCTCTCTCTGGGTGTATATGGCTTTCTTCAGTGAACAATTGGAGGTGGTTTGAAACATTTCATTGTTGAAGAGAGCCGTGTCCATTAGAATTGATTGTCATATAGTACTGTTGTTGCCGTGTATAATGATCTCCTGGTTCTGCTCATTTCACTCAACATTAGTTCATGTAAGTCTCTCCAGGCCTCTCTGAAATCATCTTGCTGGTCATTTCTTACAGAACAATAATATTCCATAATATTCATATACCATAATTTATTCAGCCATTCTCCAATTGAAGGGCATCTATTCAATTTCCAGTTTCTAGCCACTACAAAAAGGGCTGCCACAAACATTCTTGCACATGTGGGGCCTTTTCCCTCCTTTATGATTTCTTTGGGATATAAGCCCAATTGAGATGCTGCTGGGTCAAAGGGTATGCAGTTTGATAACTTTTTGAGCATAGTTCCAAATTGTTCTCCAGAATGGCTGTATCCGTTCACAGCTCCACCAACAATGCATCAGTGTCCCGGTCCTCCCACATCCCCTCCAACATTCATCATTAACTTTTCCTGTCATTTTAGCCAATAAGATTTATATTCTTGTAACTTGGCCACACTAATGTAAATGGATTTTATTTAAATAAATTGTTTATTGACTGTGAGCATATTGATAAAGAGTGGTCATGAGGTACTCTTTTTTAAAAAGATCTTTCCTGCTTTGAATCAGTATTTATTCTGGATTTTGCTTTCCATTAATGATTTAGAATTTTCATTAAAACAAATTTGGATAAATAAAACTTCACTCTTGAGTTTCAATTATGAAACTACTGTTGTGTAATATTCTGTGGTATGTAGGTTGCCCTGTTTTAATGAAGTCTTTTTAAAAGATGAAGTCATAAGAATGGATAAGACTTAAATTTTCCTTGTTTTCAGAAAGTCGACTAAGTTACCAATATCAATCCCTAAATAAAAATGTTTTAATTCAGGCCAATTAATGCCTAGAAAAATAATTTTTCTTAATTGGAAATTTATTGAATTCTTTATTTTTTAAACATCGTATTTCACAAAAATAGTTTGGTATTTGAATATTTGGAGGCCAGATTGCAATAGTGTTTAAATCATTCCAATTATAGTTTTTAATTGAAATGCTCTGCTGTAACAGTGCCATGAAACTTAGCGGTGTGGTTTTCTGATCATGCTGGAATATATATAAACTGGAGCAGATTGTTTTAATTGAAAGTGATTCTTGGAACTATTTGAGCAATCTCTTTACTTCTCTGGGATCCCTAAGACATATAAGTTTAGCATCATAAAACTTGTAACTAAAGTACAAAATGTGAAGTCCCATTGGTAAAAGTTATGCTAGCTGCCTCAATTAAAAGTGTTTTTAATTTAGGATGAAGTTAAAAAACGGATTTAGTAACCTTTATCCATAAGTAGTTTAATTTTTTAAATTAAATTTAATTAATTTTTTATTAAAGCTTTTTATTTGTATAACATGTGTATGAGTAGTTCCTCAGCATTGATCTTTACAAAGCTTTCCATTACAAATTTTACTTCCAGTCCCCTCTCCTCCCCTAGATGGCAGGAAGTCCAAGTTTAATTTTTAAAAAGAGGAAAAAAAGCTTTTAGATTCTTTCCCTTTCTTATAGTACATAGAACTATAAAATATGATCTTCTTTACTCTTTAACAGTCTTCTTTAAACCTCCAAATCATGTCTTTACAATTTCCATTCTTTCCATGATTTTATTTTCTTTGGGGCTAAAAAAGAGCCAGAAGTTAAAAACAAAACATAATGGTACCACTTATATTTCATTAATTAATTCATCACATATTTATTGACTGTCTTCTAAATGCAAGTGACTTTCAAGATAACAAAGAAATATATGATACATGGCTCTTGTCTTTGAGGATCTTGCCAGCTTACTATGGAGCTAAGACATATGTAGTAACAATTATATAAGGTATTAATAAGCTAATTATATTATGCATGTAAAAACAGATGCAGAAAATTTTCAAAAAAGGAAAAGTTTTGAAAATTTGAGTTTGGTGATGGGAAAGACTTGGACATTATAATATTTGAGCTGATTCATAAACATGAATAGGATTTCAGAAGGTAGAAATAGGTTAGAAAGGGATGGGGAAATAGAATGAGGAATATACATGTAATAATACAAAGAATGATGGATTTGAATTCAGGAGACTTGAATTCAATTTCTGTTGTGACATTATGGCTGATTGAAAAACCACTTATTTAAAGAGGTTCTTAGTCTTAAGAATCATGTAGTTAGCATAGAGCTAGTATTCACTGATTGTCTGGAAGTTTACATTTGCAGAAGATTTGGTCCTTAAAATAAGAGTAAGGGAACACTAAATGAAATAAATGAAACAAAAGGGGCAGAAGATGGGACAAGTGAAAGTAGAAACAGGAGAGGACATCTTTTGTAAGGTAGGGAATCTCTACAAAGTCAAGTCTGTGAGGGTATGTGAAAGGACAATGTACATATATATATATATATATATATATGCTGAAAGGGAAAGGGTGATGTTTAAAATTATGTAGGTTCTTGCAAGAATGAAAAACATTAACTTGGCCATACCTTGAGTGTTTATTAAGGCAGATCCAAATGTTTATTTCATAAAGCACCCAAATTACTCAGTGTTCCTGACACATTCCTGGGAGGTAAAGGATATGTGTATAGTTGTTGTATGTAAATTATTGGCTTGGGAAAAATTTTAAGTTTTTTTTTTTTTAAATTTCAGAGATTTGTTAACTTATCTACCATCCAAGTAGAATTTGTCAGATATGAGATATGATCATAAGTTCCTGCATCCAGAAATGGATAAATAGTGATAATAATTAGTAATAGCAGCAGTAGCAGCTAGCATTTATAAGGTACCTACTTTAAGCTAGAGATTGTGCTGATCACTATACAAATATTAGCTCTTTTTTAACATTACAGCAAATGTAGATGGTAGGCATTAGTATTATAAAAAAGAAAGTAGTTTTTCACTTAAGGAAACTGAGGCAAACAGAGGTTAAGTGACTTGTCCAGAGATCACACACACATCTTGCAAGTGTCTGAGATAAAATTTGAACTCAAATCTTCTTGACTCTCAAAACCTAGCTTTCAAACCACTTTATCTACCTCCAAAATAAAATAATAAAATAAGTTGCATTTGAAATTAATATTTCCCAATCATTTTTTAGATTGCCTTCTACTTGAAAGCATTTATTTATTAATTATTAGGGTTAAAGAAAAAAACAATTGCTGTAGCTTTAGAAATAATTTATTACTTCACAATATAAATTTCCATTGAGAGTAAATGATAAAATGAAACAGTGACTTTGATAAGTGAAATTATCATTTCCAGCAGTTCATGTGAGTAATAGTAATAAATACAGGCCGTTACCAGATGAGATTTTCAGTGTATTATGTTATGTTTTTAAATTTCAGGGAAAATTATAAAATCTGTTCCAGGAAAACTAATGAAAGAGGTGAGTGGCCATTATTTCTAAATATTTTGTGAATAACAAGAGCATAGCAAATTACTTTGTTTCTACCTTTTATTATTATTATTATTGTTATTATTATTATTATATCAACCTCTGTGTCACTGCAGAAGGGCCAGCATTTGGAATCTTTCATCATGAATTTCATTAATTCTTGTGAATCCCCAAAGCCTAAACCAAGTAGGCCAGAACTAACAATTCTCAGCCCAACTTCTGAAAACAACAAAAAGGTACAGTGTATTAAAAAAAAGATTTTTTTGTCATCCTTTTGCTTTTTGTCCAATTTGACTTGATGTTGCTACAATGTGCATAGAATAGGACTATCTTTATAATGAACTTGATGGAGTCATGATATGATCATTGTTTCCTTTAAATGAAGATCTGCTGTCACAGTACAAGGAATAAAGTGGGGGAGAATATTTATCATTACAATCAAGTTGTAGCATACTGCCACTTCATGATATATGCATTCCCATAAAGTACTGTCACACAAAATTTCATAATTAAAACCATAGAAATTAAGGGGAAAATATGGCAAGAGTTTGGTACTCAAAATACCATTCTCCCTGTCCCTCCACCTACTAATAGCCATTTTCTTTTAGATAAATGATCAAAGGATATGAACGGTTCTTAAAATAACTGCAGAGTATTCACAAACTATATGAAAAAATAGATCACTAAGAAGAATTACAATAAAATAAATACAAACCAAAACAACTCTAAAGTTTTACCTCACACCTTGCAAAGTGGCAAAAATGATTTTTTAAAATGGCAGCAATGTTAGAGGGGTTGTGGAAGAATACGTGGGAGAACTATGATGATATAAGAAACAGAAAATATCAGTAATTTATTTTAAAAAAAATTGGGGGGGGGGGGCTTTTTCTGTGATCCAAGCTACATTAGAAAGTTGGGCAAGCAGTAGCTCCATCTGGAGACCATGGAGGGAAAGGAAAAGGTAGGGGAGAGAACGTAAATGGAGCCCTTTTCCCCTTACAGTTCCTTGTGTACCAAAAAAAATATATAATAGGGCAATTTTCCTTGAAAAAAACCTAAAATTTGCTTGTGGAAGTAGCTATTGGAAGGATTGCAACTTAGAAGTTATTGTGAAGTGATGTTTTCATTTTTGCTGTTTCTTATGGAAGAAATTGTATAAAAGGAAACTTGAAATTCCATTATGTTTAAAATGTTCCCTGTGTCAATAGCATTGGAACAGATTCACATTTTTGAAACATACATTATACAGAACTGATCATATTTTAAAATTTTTCTTGAGTGCAGTGAATGTATTATATGCCATATTTGTAGACAATTGTAGTTTTTGGAGCATGGTTAATGTTCCTGGATGTTAAGAAGACCAGAAGTATAGAGATGGGAAATAGAGATGTCTTATCCTGACTATAGATTCCAGTTAAAATTGATTTTCTACCCAGCTTTCATTTCTGCTCCCCTTAAACTTATTTCTCTTTTACCTGTTAATAAGATAGCATATCTTCCTTATGCCCATTTTTACCACCTTTCTCCTTCCTTCAGTCCTTGGTTTGCTATCATTTTTCTCATGTTGCCCAATTTTTTTTCCTACAATATTTAGGCTTTTAGACTTTTTTAGGAAAGAGAGTAACATTTTTGCCAATAACCTAGACACCATAACACATACCTGAAACAACATACATTTTCATAAAACTTGCAGGTCTTCTATAACACTCCAATATCACCAAGCCTAAATATCAAAACTGTACACTCCTTGTAAGTTGATTTCTACAAGGAAACTAATGTTACAATCTGTTATACAGGATTTTTTATCTAACGTAATTTATTGAAATTAAATAAGAAAAGTACAGTTACAATCCATATATAAACATAGTTGTTAATTCAGTGTGAATAAACTTTATATAAATACAAACTTATATGAAGATTTTATTCATCAAAGTTTTACATGTGTTCTAGTTAAATTATTAGTAGTTTTTTCCTCCTTTCCCTCCCACTTCCCTATAGATTATTAGTAGTTTTTAAAACCAAGACTATTATTAAAATGTGATATTGGATATTATATTAAATGCTATTATATTATCACTAACACCTGCTATCCAAACTGTCACCAACAAAAGATAGGTGCAAGAGCCTTGGAAGTGGAGGCACTTTGTAGACGAGAGGTTTTGTTTTTAGCCTGGCTATGACAGTCATCATTCAGGGAGGAGGTGGGTCCTGTGTAGAAGGAGCTAGCCATTCCCTCCACCCCCAACTTCCACACACAAGACAGGCAAAGGTAGGCTAGCTGAAGCAGCAAGACACTGGAGGAGGAACAGGAGGCAGAATGTGGTAGGCAAGTCAACCTGCTACCACCACCTTGATCCCCATCTTTGATCCCTTCTATGGAGACAGCCAGGAGCCTGACCCAAGAGCCTTGAAATAGCAATGTTCTAGCCCTTTCAACCAATTTTATACATGCAGCTGTCATCTTGGAAAGCAATCTCTGTGAAGGTACAATCTGCCAGATGTTCCTGGAGGTGCGTGCTTCAGGCACATTCTTTGAAGATCCCCAAAAGAAAGTTCTTGCCACTAAAATCCTTGATATTTCCAGTGGTTCAACACTTGAAACTGATATAATTTTATCATTAGAAATGATAAAAAGAATAGGCATTACCGTCTGCTTTGCTGCTACACCCTAAGGACCTGTTCTAGATGACGTTTAGCTGAAACCTTCCATATGTTATTATCTCCTTCATTAGAATGTGAGCTGGAGAGCAAGGACTTTCTTTTCTGTTCTTTTCCCCAGCAATTAGCACAGTGTTTGGCATATAGTTAACATTTAACAAATTCTTCATTCATTCATTATTGAGAAAGAGGAGTGGTGTGAGGAGCTGGTTTTGTCACATTTATTGGGTTATTTTGCTAATAAAGAAAAAAAGCAACAATGAAAAATAAAAAAAAAAATTTCCTGTGATGTGTTTGTAAATAAAAGCTTAAAAGGCTTGTAGTGGTTCTATTGAGGAAGAGAAACAATAAAAGAATGTGGGTGTGTGAGACAGAGACAGACACAAGAGATTCTCCTACTGTTGACTTGTTTCTCAGAATTTTACAAAGGAAAGCAAAACTTTATAGAAACCTTGTGAAAATGTCAAAAGAGCTTTGGGTAAAGATTTGATACAGATATACAAAGGGCATTTTGAGTATCAAGGAGAGAACAGTCAAAAAAATTTATTTTTGGGGTAAAAGGAAGTGCTATATAACATCTTTTGAAATTATTTTGGCTAAGAATAGAGGACAGAGGCAATAAACTGGGAAGGAACTTTTGAGTGAAGAATTTTCTGTCTTTGTCTTTTGACAGAAAAATGTTTTGGATGGGAATAAGCTAGTGTGCAATATGTGAGTTCTCATAATATGAGTAATTATTTTGTGAAACATTTACCAAAGCATCAATATTGCTATCTATTGTGAGGAATGAAAATCTGGAGAGACAGTTTCTAAGTAATTAATAATTTGTTAATTAGGGTAGCTAATAATCAGTAATTAAGGTAACAGTATACAGCCTTACTATACTCTTTCTCTAATTTTACTTCTTGACCTACAGGTTCTTCAGGATACAGATAAGATGATCTGGTACTCCCATCTCTTTGAACATTTGCCACATTTTGTTGTGATCTCCCCAGTCAAAAAATTTTAGTGTAGCCAGTGAATCAGAAATAGGTGTTTTTCTGGAATTCCCTTGTTTTTTCCATAATCCAGTGAATACTTACAATTTGGCCTCTTGTTCCTCTGCCTCTTTTAAAACCAGCCTTCTCTTCTGGTAATTCTTGATTCACACATTTTCTGAATATCAGCTTGCAAAATTTTAGGCAAAAGCTTGCTGGCATGTGAAATATACATAGCTGTCTGGTAACTTCAACATTCCTTGGGATTGCCCTTTTCAGGATTGGAATATAAACTGATTTTTTTCAATCCAGTGACCACTGTTGAATTTTCCAAATTTGATAGTATATTAAGTGCATCATCTTTTTGGATTTTTAAATAGTTCAGCTGGAATTCCAGGACTTCCCTAGCCTTTCTGTTAGCAGTACTTCCTAAAGCCTACTTGACTTCATTCTCTGGGATGTGTGGCTCTAGGTCAGTAACCACAGCATCATGGTTATCACTAATGTTAAGACCTATAATATTTTTTTTAATCTATTCACCTCTTCTTAATCTCTTCTGCTTCATTTAGGTCCCTACCATTTTTGTCTTTTATCATGCTAATTTCTGCCTGAAATATTCCTTTGATATCTCTGATTTTCTTGAAGATTTATCATTTCCATTCTATTGTTTTCTTCTATTTCTTTGCATTGATCATTTAAGAAAACCTTATCTTCCCTTGCTGTTCTCTAGAATTCTGCATTTCAGTTAGGTATATCTTTTTATTTTTCCCTTTTGCCTTCCTTCTTCAGTTAAACCAAGAATTAAGGTTACCAGGAGAAATATCAACAATCTCAGATATCTCAATACCACTCTGATGGCAGAAAGTGAAGAATTAAGATACCTTTTGATGAAGATGAAAGAAGAGAGTATAGAAGCTGGCTTGAAGGTTAATTTATATAAAAAAAAAAAAACCCTGAGATCTTAGTAACTGTTTCCATCATGTCAAATGGAGGAAGAAGAAATGGGAGCAGGATCAAATTTCTATTTTGGGGGCTCAAAGATCACTGCAGATGGTGACTATAACCATGAAGTTATGATACTTGCTCATTGAAGGGAAACTAGGACAAATCTGGACAGCTTATTAAAAAACATAGGTCTTTGCCAATAAAGATCTGAATAGCCAAAGATATTATTTTTCCAGTAGCAGTGTATGGCAGTAAAAGTTTAGATTGTAAAGAAAGCTAAGCATTATCAAATGGATGCTTTCACATTGTTTTGGTAGAGAAGACTTTTGAGAGTCCCTTGGACAGCAAGGAGATCAAATCAGTCAATACTTAGAGAATTAAACTCATACTATTCCCTGGAAGGTCAAATTCTAAAGTTGAAAGTTATATACTTGAAGGCAAAAGGAAAAAGAGACAGCAGGGGATGAAATATATAGTATTATGAAAACAATGAACATGAACTTGGACAGACTTCAAGAGACAGTGGAAGATAGAAGGGTCTCTGGCATGCTATCTAGGATCCATAGGATCATGAAAAGTCAGACATGATTGAAACCAAAAGGAAGACCATGTCCTTTAATTGTGATAATCCAATATTAATGTTAACTATTAGATGTGATCAAATTTAGTTGGCTTTCCATTGAATTTTTCTCATAGGAGTTATAAATGCATGTTCTTTCTGATAATTTGGCCAGCAAGAAGTGTTAGATTTTATATTTAATCTTTTTTTTCATTTCAGCAGACATTTTTGAAGTCCAGCAACATACAAGGCACTGTCCTGGGCACTGTTTTTATGAAAATAGTCTTTGTTCTTGAGAAGCTTTCCTTCTACTGTGATATTGTGATAATTATGCTCAGATCTGTTCCTCACTAGGGCAGTATTCATGTTAACTATTAAATTTGGGGTGAAAAAAAATCTTGATGAAAGAGCTCCCTTATTAGTGAAGGAGTTTGTAAGAAGGGGATAATATCATTGTTGGATGTTTTCTTCTGGTTCATGAAGAGTTATGACATCTTTTTTAGTATTAAATATAGTAGTAAAAATATTTAACTGTACATAATCTGAATTTTCAGCTTTTCAATGACCTATTCAAGAACAATGCAAACCGTGCTGAGAACACAGAGAGAAAACAAAATCAGAATTATTTTATGGAAATGATGACTGTAGAGGGTGTCTATGATTACTTAATGTATGTAGGTAAGGGATGTTTTTCCTTGTACTGATTTTTCATTCAATTTTATTTTATGTCAGATTCCTAGTGTCATCCACAAAGTTTCCAGCTTTAGAATCTGTTTCTGATTGGAGATTAAGATGTTTTTTAACACAGTATGTCAGTCAGAATTAATCACTAACATGTTAAAGTTGTAAATCAATAGTTTTTGTGTGTGCAATATTGACATACCAGTTAGCATAATTTATATATGCTTTACTTATAAGTCAGAAAAGACCAGCTTATATTAAGAACAGGTGATATATCATTGTTTTCAGGTCGAGTGGTTTTCCGGATTCCTGATTGGCTTCATCATTTCTTGATGGGAATACGAATCCTCTTGAAAAACACTTTAGAAACATATACTGATTACTATCTGCAGTGCAAACTAGAGCAGCTATTTCAGGAACACCGTTTGGTATCACTTATAACACTTCTTAGAGGTTTGTATTTTCATTTTTGTATTATCCATTTTGTGTGCTTTTTAAAATAATTACATATACATCACTGAGAAAATTTTGTAATAATTTGGAGAAAGATATTTGTGTGTGTGTTGCCTGTTTATGTTGATATTCCTTTGAAGTATGGTCTTGTATTTTTTTCCCTACAAAATGCAGCAGTATTTTCTTCTAAATTGAAATAAAAATCAAAGGACATATTCTATCAAATAGAAGTCATTTTAGAAGAAAGAAGTCATTTATCCAAAAGATAGTTATTAAGTGCTTACTATGTTCAGAGGACTGTGCTAGTAACTTAGGAAAATTCAAAACTAAATAAAGCTGCCTGTGTGAAGTGTGTGTTTTTTAAAGAGATATAAAGCATATATAATTATAAAGTAAAAAAAAAACAAGTGTATAGAAATGGGACAAACAATATTACACATTTCAAGGAAGATAAGAAATGACCTATGACTTTGGCTTCATTTAGGGGTTGGGAGCTGGGCTTTGAAGAACAAGATAGCTTTTAACTGATGAATTTTGGGGGAAAGGGAGAGCACTCCAGATTCCCAGATGTGCCATGAGCCATCATAAAGAAGACACAAAAAGGGAACATTGGGAACAAAGTACTAATACACAGTGCATTAAGGAGAATAATTTGAGACATGGAAAAGGTAAGTTGGAATCAGATTGGGGAGGCTACAGAACATCAAGCTAAATAGCCTAGATTTTACCTAATAGATTATGGAAAACAACTAGAGGTTTTTCAGGAGAATTATGTGATTATGATCAGAACTATGCATTAGGAAGATGACTTAAGCAGAAGTTTGTAAAATGGATTGGAGAGGAGAGAAACTTATTTGGAAACAATTATAGTAGTCCACATAATGGGAAACAGTTGTGATGGCAGCAGCAGGATTCAGTACCTCATTGGATGTGGTAAAGTGAGTGAAAGAGGAGAGTGGTTTCTGACTCTGAGGTTTCTAGTCTCAGTGACTGAAGAAGATATTGGCATCATTAAAAGACATTTAAAAGTTAAGAAGAAAGGCAGGCTTTCTTGTTGGAGGAGATAAGAGTTTAGTATTAGATATATTGATACCCTGGAAATACTTAGGGAACATCCATATGAAAATATATATAGGAAAAAACTTTTTAGAAAATAATAGAGGAAGTTCATTTGAGGTGAATGTGGTTAAAATGGAAATTGGGAGAAGAAGAAAGAATCTTGCAGGCTTAAAAATAAATATGAACATTTCTATTCCCCTTTAATACGTACTTTTTTTTTTTTTTTTAAGATTCCACTACTCCTTCTCTTTGCATCATTATTTATTACTGATTTCATTTTATTATGATCTATAAATAGAATTTTTTTCTGTATTTTTGCCCATTTCATCTTTGTAGCCCAGTGTATGATCAGGTTTTGCTTTTTTTTTTTTTTTTTTTTTTTTTGTATGTTTCATGAGCATTGAAGGAAAAAAGCTAATATTCTTTATTTTTTAAATTAAGGTCTCCATGTAGCTATTAGACCTAAATTATGTAATACTCTGATTAGCTCCCCGATACTTTATTACTCTTTTTGATGGATTTATCACATTTGATAGTGGTCTGTTCAAAATCTCCCATTTCTGTTTTTGTCTGTTTTCCTTTATAAATTTTGATTCTTCATTATTAGATATTTTTAGACTTGATGTGTTCTCACTTTGTATACTTTTAAGTATATTTTGCCTACCTTAAAAAAAAATTCAGCTTTGTTGTTATTAGTTCTCCTTACACTTGCCATTCAGTAAGCATTTGTAAATGCCTACTCTGTACCAGGCATTACAGAGTGCTGGGGATACAAAGAAAGGCAAAAGATAATCCTAGCTCTCAAGAAGCTCACATTCTAATGGGGGAAACAACATGCAACCATCTTTATACAAATAAGATACAAGATAGATTGGAGTTGAGAGGGAAGCCACTAGCATTAAAGGCTCTGTGAAAGGTTGAGTTTTAGCCGAGTCTTGAAGCCAGGAGCTAGAGGTGAGAAGAAACAGAATTCTAAGCTTGGGGGACAGCTGGTTAAAATGCCCTGAGTCAAGAGATGGAATATCTTTTGCAAGGAATAGAAAGGGAAGCTGGTGTCACTAGGTCTCAAAGTATATTAGAGGAGTAAGGAATAATAAGCTATAAGAAGATTGGAAAGATGGTGGTGGGAATGATGGTAAAGGCCTAGAAAGCCAATCAGGACTTAATATTTGATGCTGATGATAGCCATTTCTTGAATTGGGGGTGGGGATTTTAAGTAGGGGGAGGTTTGACATTCCCTTAATGGAACTTCTAGAAGATCACTGATAGCTGAGTGGAAGATGGATTGGAGTGGGGGATCCTAACCAGAAGGCAGGGATACCTGCATTGAAGTGGCACTAGTGTCAGAGGAGATATGGTGGCATTATATGAGATGTTACAAAGATAAAACCAGTAGGACTTGGCAACAGATAGAATATAGGGAATGAGAATCTGGAGCTGCAGCCCACACCTATTCTATGTCCCTGGATTGGCTGATAGTATCATCTTAAAGTAATAGGAAAATTAGGTGTTCAGTGGGGTTTTCAGTTGTGTCTGATTCTTTGTGACCCCATTTGGGGTATTCTCGTCAAAGTTTGAGTGTTTTGTCATTTCTCCAGATCATTTTATAGATGAAGAAACTGGGACAAATGGGTAAATGACTTGCCCAGAGTTACATAGCTAATAAGTTTCTGAGGCCAGATTTGAACTGAGGAGGAATCTTCCTGACTCTAGACAGGATGCTTTATTCATTGCACCCACCTACCTGCTCTGATAGCACTGGTACTAAAGGCCAAACATTGGAGATCCCTTTTATACTGCCACAGGTTTTGGAGAAAAGAATGAATTTATTAAGTTGAACGATGTCTATGGGACATTCATTTTAGAGACAGCTGGTTGACATTTGGAGATGAGAGTCTGGAGAGTTAGAAGAGTTTAGGACTGGATAGGACGATTGAGATTCTTCTGCATAGAGATGATAATTTAATCTGTGGGAGCTGATGAGATTACCAAATGAAATAGGAGAAATAGGAAGGAGAAGAAAAGAGGACCAACACAGAGCCTTTAAGGTCACCCAAACAGTGGGCGTGACCTTATATGAAAATCT